>BCHH01000004.1:2072451-2201427 GCA_001599595.1 Beverwykella pulmonaria
GAAGGAGGCCACGAACAGATTGTGAAGCTGCTGCTTGACAAGGACGCCAATGTCAACGCGCAGGGTGGAAGAATACAGCAACGCACTCTACGCAGCTTCAGAAGGAGGCCACGAGCAGGTTGTGAAGCTGCTGCTCGACAAGAACGCCGACGTTAAAGCGCAGGGTGGACTCTATGGCAACGCACTCCAAGCAGCTTCATCTAGAGGCCACGAGCAGATTGTGAAGCTGCTACTCAACAAGGACGCCAACGTCAATGTGTAGGGTGGAGAATACGGCAACGCACTACAGGCAGCTTCATCCAGAGGCCATGAGCGGATTGTGAGGCTGCTACTGGATAAGAGCGCAATACAGCCTCTTCAGAATAGTACGTCTCTTGCACGTTAATAAGCACTACTGAATTAGCATACGTGAAGTTCAAAAGCGATAAAGCATGTTGTTTGTGATATGTAACAGTAATTAAAGTGATCTGTGGTAAGATCTCGCCACCGCAGGTAGGGAGGGTGGCAGCCCTGTTCCGGCCATGACCTTGTGAGGAGGCAAATCTACGAGAGGTGAGTTGGTTGATAGGAGGCACAAAGTAGCCAAGGTTGAGTTGGATCGCAAAAGGCTTGGGTCGGCCCGCTTGCCAAGTCTCCGCATCAGGTATGACGGCCATAAGCCTGCTTAGCAGCTGCTATAAGTAGATTACAATATCGCATTATGTAGCTGTTTTGTACTACCCAAGATTGGTAATCGCTCCGGTCGGAGGTACCGATCAGGTAGCAGCCCTACATAAATTTGCGCGCGACTGCAGCCCCAAGGTTGATGATAACTTTCTATGATCATGGCAAGGTTCTAAGGCTTTCACAAGATCTTTTTAAAATGTAAAGATGTTCTTCCCGCGCAGGTTTAGCGCCGTCCAAGCACCGGGTAAGCAAGGAACATCAAGAGAACAGACTTTTGTCTCTTTTGATACCGATGCAAGTCTGCTCGCTGCTATCAACAAACCCTTTTACATAAAAACTGTAAAAGTTTAATGGTGGTACTCTTACTCAAGAAAATCCGACAGCCTGAGCGCTTGTGTGAGGGGTTTCGTAAGTTGGGAGCTTGAATTTAGGTGTACGACTGTATTGAGACGAATCTTTGAGGTTCACAAAAAGCTTAACGATGGTGCTTTAAGGAAGAAAGTCAGCTAAGCTACAAAACAAGACTCCACGCGAATTTCATATTTTTAAATATAAGGGCTCCAATTTAAGAGGGCAGATCGCAAGGATTACCAAAAAAGTAGTATTCGATGACGAGCTATGTACTATGGGAGTTTGCTTTTATTTAGGGGTTATCTAGCCGCTTGGCGTTGTCCAGGGGCGGCCAAGGCGGCGCGGAGTCGATGCGCAGTCGTGTGACAAGGGTCGCACCGAGATTCCATATAGGGCTCCGCTACCTTAATTCCAAGCCACCATGTTATAATGTATATAGAATTGCAGTAAATATTAAGATGTGTACGGAGTCTGCGTTGCTTGAATTCAAAGTACCACTCGTGCCGGAGGTTGTGGCGTAAATGTGGCTAGTATGCCAACACTTGCGCTAACGGGTTGGTCGAAACTGTCTAAGCCGGTTCACTAGTGACTGACTGTACTTACCCAGAGTTCTGCTGGTATGTAGTGTTCTTAACATCCTCACCCGGTCCAAGGCGAAGCCCGGGCGAACATTTCCGTCCTCAGAATCGCACTCACCGCTTTCTGCAACGTCATGTTGACTCACCAACTCACCTCTTGATTACCGTCCCATCCTTTGAGGTGATCTGTATACAAACGGGACGAAAGGTTCTTTACCAACCCGTTCGTCTTTGTCTCCATCTGTCCCAGATGTCGTTGAGTTAGGTGTCCGAAATGTCATAATGTCAAGGACTGGCAAATCACTCCACCATGTCTCTGCTCACAGTGACGAGAAATTCCGCGCACATTTTCACCACACGTATTAGCGCGGCACGCAAAGCACACGTCAGTTCTTAGTCACGCCCTCAGGAGTTAGAAGGTTCTTGTACATCGGATCGGAAGTTAGCACGCGACCGGGCCGCCCCTGGATCGCGCGACAGGAGAGGAGTTGCGACTCCACTCCGCCCCCCAAGCCGCCTTTCAGGCAGCAACAAAGCTTCGGACGAAAGCTGCGAATCTTTGTCGTCAACCATCACGGGGCAGGGTGCGAATCAAGATAGTTGAGCCGGGAGATTGGCCGTGCTGGGCGCGCATGGGATTCGTGTTGACCGACTGCCCGGATGTGGTTATAAGGCGCGCGTGGACGAAGGAGCACGCGCGGATAGAGGCTTTATTGATCCTGCAGGAATTATTTTGTCCAGCGCTGGAACTCGGGGATCATGATGCAGATGTTTGGATGTCTGACGACACACGGCAGATGCGATGGGGTGTGCAGACGCATGCGAATCTTGACGTCTTCGGCATCCCGTGTGTCGCCGAAGCTTCTATTTTTCAATTTAGAGCGCGAGGATTTGCTAGAGCTGCCAAGGGGCAGGCAAGGACCCTCGCGATGCGAAGCCCAAGTCAGGCGTATGAGTCTTCGTTGCCATCGCACCCATGGAGGCGGAACGCGAGGAAACCGCGTGTGGCGTTTTCAGTGCGGGCAGGAAGACGTGTGATTGGACAGGAATGGTCTTGGCGGGCCCCGGACGAATCGACGAACCGAATGTGTCATTCCATTCCCACGCGGACTCGGGACGGCGGTAGACGAAAGCCCGAGTTGCCGACGCGCATCAAACGAAGAACGCCTCGACCCTAGTTCTACCGAGCACTGCATCTGGTCTGGCCTGGACAAGAAATGACGGGCGCCATTGCTTGTCTTGTGCGTCCGTCTTAACACCGCCAACGACACGCTCCTTTTCTCCATCCCAGCTCCCTGAAATATAAACCGTTGGCTGCCCCCCAGAGCCTTCCTGGTTGCACGCCCATCAAACTTCCGTCAAACAGCCTCGCCAAGATTCGTTCCTTAACTTTTTGGTCCAAGAGACACACTACCCTTCCAATGAGCGAGCCTAACAAAGAGAGCCTGCGCCCAATCAGCATGGCAGGCTCCGAGACCACCACCGTCGCCCACAGCGTCGAGCCGTCCGTCATGGAAAAGAAGGAAATAACACCTTCTGCCGCACCGTCGGCCGCATCAGTGCGCGAGCGCGAGCAGTCTACAGAGCCAACCACAGCAAACCAGGAGTCAGACGAGAAAACGCCACAGGACGCCATCGACACCGACGGCAGCAGCATATCTGACGAGGAGGCAGAAGAGAACTTCGAGTATCCTAAAGCGTGGAGGCTAGCCATGATTACCATTGCGCTGGCGCTCTCGGTTTTTTGTATGGCCTTGGTGAGTGCATAGCTCCCTGTGGTTGCTGACCACCATCCATGGCATCACCCGTAAACTAATAGTCTTAATAGGACAACACAATTCTGGCTACTGCCATCCCCCGCATCACCGATCAATTCAAGGCCCTCAACGATGTCGGGTGGTACGGTTCAGCTTATCTACTCACCTCTTGCGCAACGCAACTCATCTACGGAAAAATATACTCCTTCTACTCAATCAAATGGGTTTACCTCTCCGCTCTCTTCATCTTCGAGCTCGGCTCTCTGATCTGTGGTGTTGCGCCCAACTCCACCGCCTTGATCATTGGGCGTGCTATTGCAGGCGTGGGAGCTGCCGGTATCTTTAGCGGTGCTATGCTCATTGTCGCAAACACTGTTCCTCTGAGAGCTAGGCCGACTTATATGGGTATCATTGGTGGTGTTTATGGCATTGCTAGTGTTGCTGGTCCGTTGATGGGAGGCGCTTTCACGGATAAGTTGACATGGAGATGGTACGTGTTTTCTAATGTATCTGGCTCCAGACACTTTTACTAACGATCCCCAGGTGCTTCTACATCAACTTGCCCTTTGGAGCCGTCACTGCCGCCTTCATTATCCCCTTCCTCAAAATCAACCGCCGTGGAGCCAAGACGGTTCTGAACTGGAGGGAACAGCTTATGAAGTTCGATCTTGAGGGCACCGCCGTCTTCCTCCCAGCCATCGTCTGCCTGCTCCTTGCTCTCCAGTGGGGTGGCAGCAAGTACGCTTGGAACAACGGCCGCATCATCGCTCTCCTCGTGCTCTTCTTTATTCTCATCGTCGCCTTCGTAGCCATCCAAATTTGGAAGGGCGAAAACGCGACAGTCCCCCCTCGCATCTTCATGAACAGGAACGTCTGGGGCTGTGCCTGGTTCACTGCTATGCTTGGCGCTTCTTTCTTCATCATCGTCTACTACCTCCGTAAGTCTCTCCCCTACCTCCCACACGTCCATCTCTAACATAAATTATAGCCATCTGGTTCCAGGCAATCAAAGGAGCGTCAGCCACCAAGTCCGGTATCATGAATCTCCCCGCCATTCTCGGCCTCGTCGTAATCTCGATGCTGTCTGGCATCGCTGTCACCGTCCTCGGCTACTACACGCCTTTCATGCTCCTCAGCTCCGTTCTCATGGCCATCGGCGCCGGTCTCCTCTCTACGCTTGAAACCGATTCCAACTCACCGAAATGGATCGGGTATCAATTCCTCTTCGGCGCTGGCGTGGGCTTTGGCATGCAACAAGCCCTTATATCCGTGCAAGCGACGCTCAAACTGGTCGATGTACCCATTGGTACCGCAATCATGATTTTCGCGCAAACTCTCGGCGGAGCTCTCTTTATCTCGGTAGGGCAAAACGTGTTTACCAATCAACTCATTAAGAACCTATCGAGCACCGTGCCGGACTTCGACTCGAGTCTTGTGCTAGTGGTTGGCGCTACCGAGCTCAAAAATGCTATTCCAGCAAAGTTTCTGGCTGGCGTGCTCACGGCATACAACCAGACACTGACAGAGACTTTTTACGTTTCTGTTGCGTGCGCTGCGTTCTCCATCTTCGGCGCGTTTTTCGTCGAGTGGAAGAACATGAAGGGAAAGAAGGTCGAGGTGGTCGCTGCCTAAACCATCAACCTCCAGTCGGCCCATCAGCTTTTTTCCTAGTTGAATTGCTATAAGTACGTAATGTTTTATGCCCATCGAGGCAAACCTAGAGCGCGATTTCTTTATACCCCATACCTCTTCGCATAGCACGCAAGGCGTTATCTGTTGGCGGACCTGTCTATCATCAATCGTTCCATCTTATATTTCTTTTTTGTATCAGTGTTGTAATTGCATGAATTGGTTTCTTTGCCGCATGGAAATGCGGTATCCGCGCACAGTCTTCCCTCTCAAAAGTTTAGATGGTATATCAGCATTGTTAGGAGAGAAGAGGTTGGATGTACGATGAGCTAGATGGCTGCGATATAGAAATGATATTGCATTGGATGGCCGCTATAATATCTTCCCTTTTGCACTGTGAAATCCGAGTAAAACCGCAACCCTCCACAACAAGAGTAAATCTGACATTCACCGTTTCGTCTCTCACGCGCATATGACTGGACATGAATGTCGTGAAGCTTTCGTCCGAGCTCACAGAGTTTTCACCTGCAGAAACATTGCTACTACTCAAAGACTTAAACTTTATAAGTTGTCGAGCAGAGTAAAGACGGTCTAGGCACGAGTACTCCTATCTAGAACCCTACACGTTATCGCATCGCCTAACTGCAATAACCCGCTCCCACCCACCGCACCATTATCCTTCTAAAACAGTCCGTAGAACCATTAATCGACGTCAAACGAACCCCACACCTCCATCTACCAATAACCAAGTCCCACAACACACCGTTAGTTCTGCATAGACAGCAAAGAAACCCCAGCACGTCCATCGGCCCTTCTCCTCGTCGGACCAAAATACAGTGCTCCTCCTCCCTTAAACGAGGCGGACTAAAAAATAAATTGTATACCGCGCTTGAAAATTCTCCATGCCCTTGTGTGAAGTATCGACGGGGCTGTCGACCGGACGAAATCCCACGGCTGTCACAAGGCACTAAGAGGGCGGCAACATCTAGTCGAGGTCTATTCAAACTCGCTACCTAATGGATATCTAGCCATTCTCATCATCGGTTCCCTTAGTTCCTGGAGCATGCTCAAAGCACTACAGCCACCCATCCATATCTAACGCATTCTAGGTGATGAGAAGGATCCACAGACATGAGAGGCCCTCTTAGTCTGGCCATCATCGTGGCGAAGGAAAAGCTGTAACTCATAATGAGTGTGCATGGTCCAATCTACTGCTTCGGCTCAATGAGTTCGGGGATCTGCTCCGGCTTGACGTTGCCCTCGAGAATATCTGCGTCGACTAATGAGTACCTATCTCTTCAATCACATACAGGGGCCAACTTACTGTACACTGCCGTAAACAAGGGGAAATCCTGCTCCATGTTCTGGCTTTTCAAGAAGCTATTGACCTCATACGCCGTACTCGTACCCTGCAGCTTCTGCCCATTCAATTCCTTCTGCTCGATTTCGAAGATGGTCTCCCCGCGCTCAATCGCCATCTTCGCGCAGCGGAAATTACGGCCGCCCATGCAAGACGTAACGACGTCGGCGACGCCGCAGCTCTCCTCGGTGAATGTGCTTGTATGCACGCTGTCGGCGAAGAATGCCTTGCCGAACTTTACCATTTCTAGGATACCAACGCGCATCACGGCAGCCTTTGCGTTGTCGCCCCACCCGAGACCGTCGACGAAGCCAGCGGCAAGGGCAATAATATTCTTCAAAGCGCCACCGAGGGATACGCCGGCAACGTCTGAGACCATGCGGACGTGGAAGTAGGGGCGATGGAATAGCTTGCGCACGTTCTCATGAGAGAGCGGCGGGTATTCCGAGGGCAGGGCCTTCAGCCTGGCCGACCGGGCACTAGGTACAGCTTTGCTGGGGGAGATGAGGTCGACCTGGGAGGACGTGGGTGAGCCCTTGGGGGTTGGGTTGCGCGAGTCCATGGGCGGTGGGTCGTAGGCGATGGTCGTCTCCGAGTACTTCTCCTGAGCAATCTCAGAGGCAATGTTGGCACCAGAAAGCGCGCCGCAGTAGATCTGCAGGCGCATGCCGATAGCCTCGGACATGAGTCGAATACCCTTCTCGCCGACATCCACACCCTTTGTGCAGCAGATGGCTCGCGCGAACGGCAACGTCTTGCCAACGAGCTGGTCGCAGACTCTAGGGATGAACTGATGCGGCAGCACGAAGATCAGGATGGTCGAGTCCTTAACCGAATCCACCACGTCTGGGTTCGCGGTGACGTTCGGCGGGAGGGTGATATTCGGAAGGTATTTGACATTCTCGTGGATTGTGTTGATCAGATGAGAGAGCTTCTGGGGCTTGTTCGCAGTGTCTGATGCTGCGTCGTAGTGCCGAGACGTTTTGGGGATCACGACGTCCTCCTCGTAGACCCACATCCGCACCGATTGCTCGAAGATGGTGGGGTTCTCCTTGACACTCTCGGCGACGAGCTTGGACATGGTGGTGCCCCTGTGGGAGCTGTTAGCCGGGAGTCTATATTGGCGTGCACCATGCTCCGTCTCTAGACTTCATGCCGCCATGGAGCGGGCTATTCCACGGATGCAAAAATCTATGCGACAGAGGCGCAATGGCTGCCGTGGTACCGTTGTACACGACGATCCTGCGGTGGTGCTCTATACATACCAGTTGCCCGAGCCCACCACCGTCACCTTGTGCTTCTTCTGAGCTCCGAGAGTCGCCATGGTTCTTGCTGTGCCCAGTCGCCAAAAAAAATGTCGGTGTGGGGTGTGTGTTGTCAGGTCCGATGGCGCTGGTCGTGCGGTGAGGGAAGGAACGAATCGGCACGCTCTAAGACTCGACTGCAGGTGCAACGCCCTCAGAAGATGATGGAGAGCCACCTTAAGTACTCTCTCCGTATAATAATTCCTACGAGGTCAGGGTCAACGAGACGGAGTGCACCGAGGCTGCTGCAGTGACATACTCACGAGCGGAAAGAGCGGGCAAGCCTCGGCTTCCTGTGATGCGGCGACTCCGGCTCTCTCTCAATGGCACAGTGCAATGCGTTTGTAGAGCTGCAATGAAGTCGGAAGAGACATGCAGGGTGTGGGAGGTGGGTGAAAGGGCGAGAATTGGGGCACGCGGACAGCAGAATGTTGAATGCGGGCGTTCAACACATGCTCGAGAAATGCGATCATGCGCAGGGATCTGGCCAGGGAAGTCTTATCGATAACGCGCTTCAACCCCAGCAGCTGATCAAGGGCGGAGGAATGAATTGGCCAATGACACGGTGGATGCTGCGAGGCTGCAGAAGTTAAAGTTGTTCGCCCGATGACGACAGACGTGGTAAATTCTACGAAGCTTTCGTACACGGCGGCGGTTGTTTGTTACCACACCCAACAACCGTGGCCCCGCAACCCTCTGCTGGCGTGTGTTGGGACGCCGGACGCCTAGCCAAGGTTAGTGCTGGCAGCCCACATGTCACTTGGCGGCGGAGGCAAAAAGGTTGGGAGTACTGAAGCTGTGATTGGGGTACTGGGATATCTCATCTCCTTCATATCGCTGCATTAATCGCCTCCGCTGTCGCCCTCATGCCCATCATGCAAAAGAGAGAATACAGTATGATACCCATGCTCAAGAACGCTGGAGATGCTAAGCCATCCCAAGATGGGCGAGTCCGCAGCGCCGTGCTCTAACCGTTATCCATTCGTTTCGCTCGTATTACCACATCCAAAACAAGGAACCTGTCCATTGCTCACCTCCCCCAGTGCTGCCCACCTATAGAGCCAGTCCGAAGAGCGCAACCATACCACCTGCGAACAGGGGAGTTCCATATTCGCGGGCAATGGCAAGAGCCGTAGCACCGGCAGTGGAGGCAGTCGTGCGAGCGCCCGTAGCCGAGGCGCCGGTTGCGCCGCCGCCCGTGGAGGAAGCGGCGTGCGTTGCCGAGGAGCCGGAAGTGGTCGCGACGGAGCCATCGCTGGTCAGATTGCCGCACTTGCTGTCCCGATCTTGCTGGCATTGGAACTGCTCGGCGAGGTTGGGTGTGGTGCCGGTGAAGGTGGCGTTGATGCAGGCATCGTACCAGAATCGGCACATCTGGCCCGGTACCGACTGCTGGTACAAGGTCATATCGGGCTTCGTGCCGTTCTTACATGTACAGGTGAAGTTGAGCGTGGTCTGCGCATGTTAGTCACCCTCGCATGGCTGGCATTGGACCATCGACTCACGTCATCGCAGTTGTTGCCGTTGTTGGCGATTTGTCCGAGCCCGCCGCAGACCTCAGGGCACGTGTTTCGCTCGGCCTGGCACCAAGACGTCCTCAACGCGCTGGGTACCTGGGTCGCGGGCACCGAGCAGCACGGGATGACGGAGTTGTTCTGGGCGGACGCAAAGCCGGCCAAGGCCGCAACGGCGACAAAGACGGTCGTGTACAGCATGGCGAATGGAATGGGACGGCAGGATCAATGTCTGGGCAGCGAAGGCGTTAGCAGGCAGGCAAGACGTGCAAGACGTGGGCGGCAGGGTGCGGATCGTGGAGTGATGTGGTGGGTGAGAGACGCAGTACCGTCGAAGCGGGAAGCGGGCGTTTTATGTCAGGGCGGGAGGATGGGGTGGAGACTTACAGCGGTGATGGGATGCTGGTGTGTGTTGTGTGCGGCGGTGAGACGAAGGAGGTTGCACGGGCGACGGGCGGTGGGAGGGTTAAATAAGTGTTTGCTGCTGAATTGCTGCAGACAGAGCTCCGACCACTGGGCCCATCGCGACCAGCCCAAAGCAGCGCTAGCGTTATCATCCTTGGTCCAACCCAGGCACCGCGAACGACGACGAGATTGCCTCGCTTCCCAGCGGGCGAGATTGCTGCAATTTGTCGCCGCCTCCGTGTTGATTGCACTCACGCCTTCTGCCGGCGTCTCTGCTGCCCTGGAATGGCTCTCACGACGGCGCCATCGCAGGCGTGGAATTGTTTCAGAAGAGCCATCGCCAAAACCCGCCACGCATCGGATTCCACGGTCGAGGCCGCGCAGTCCCCGCATCGGGGCGCATCAGCAGTTGTTATTGCCGCTTGCTGTCTGTGTCCAACCACTCTCGGTTGTCGGACTAGCAAATCGATATGCGCTTGTCCCAAGCGGACGCGTGGTCGTCGAGCGCAGTGCGTGGCGGCTGGCGAGCGCATTCCAGGGCAAACCAAACCCTCGCCAACTTCCCACTTTCCCACCAGGGCAGCCGGGAACCATCTCACGATGCGCTGCCGTGCCTTGACGAGCTAGACTGCGAGCGCCGAGAATCTGTGCGCCATGTCCTCGCTCGCAGCCCGCAGCATGCCTCGAGATTGCCGCCCTGGTGTTGTGGCCGTGCCTTTGTTTTTATGGCATGGAAACCCATCCTTCTGAAACGCCCGGCCCTCCCATTGCCCAATCGCCAGTCAGCACTGCAGCGGGCCGAGTTCCACTTGCATCATGACGGCGATAGCATTGCGGGGAGGGGAGCCAGCCTTGCATAACACCCGGACCGCGGCAAAAATGCCGTCGCACCACACGTCAGGCCTGAGGAAGAAGTCGAACCCTATTTCCAGCTCTTGAGAGAAAATACATACTCAATTACACGTGTTCCAGCAGAGCATGGTCGTTTCGCTGATTGCTTTCCGCCAAACCAGATGCCCATTTTCGGTTTGGAGCTGATTACCACCTCTGGACTAGGCGCATCTCGAACAGGGAAGTGCCACCCCGCCATCAGGGTTCGAATGTTTGGACCCAGCTTACATGCCAGTTTCACACCACGCCATCGCAGAGGAGACGTGCAGATCGATTGGCGTCACCTGCGCCACACCAGGTTCCATATTGTCTGCGATACGATACGTCAGCACCAGAGAGAAAATGGCGCATACTTCTTACCATTGCGAGAAGAGCGAGGATGTGATGAGCTGGTTTGGAACAGCTTATCTCAAGATGATTCCAGGGTTGACAATGATACGACGACACAAGAAGTGGCCCGAAACATTGGACGAGATAAGTCAAATATCGAGGTAACGCTGCGAGGCGTGGATAATTTGGGTTGTATTTCACTTCAACCTCACTCTTCTGTTGTCTCTCTTTCTCGCCGCCCAACCGAGTCTTCACAGCTTCACAGTCTCACCATACTTCCCGGCACCAACAACCACCTCTCCTTCCACCGAGCTATCTTCACTTCTTTCCGCCTCTGTCCCTGCCTCCCGATCCGGTCCCCTCTTCGCAAGCTCTCTTGCATGTAGCACGCGTATCACAAACGCTGTGACGATCAACGAGGCGCTCAAAAAGGTAACAGTGATGTACCCCTTTCTATACTGCGGCGCTTCGACCTGCTGCCACACAATCAAGGGAAGCCATGCTTGAAGCACGTATGCCATTTCGTTCATCGAGGCGATGACGATGGCGCGTTCTTCGTTGTCGTGAGTGCAGATTTCATGAGCCCATCTATATACCTGGTCAGTATCGCTTCATCGTAGTGAAGTGGCAGGAGGGAGGGAGCAAAGAGGAGACGGAAAGAACTTACGCCATACACAATCCCGACAAACCCCCTCCAAAGCCAGCGAGGATTAAGCATGCCCATTTCCATTGCACGGGTATGTCCCAAATCGCAAGCGACACATAACACAAGATATTCATCAGCCCGCCGAAGACGATAGGTGGCCATCGTGCGCCCTTCAGAATACTGTCACTCGCCCAGGCGTACATGAGCGTTGTAACAACCTGAACCGCGTTGGTAGTAGTCGGATACGTGTTGATCTGCGAAACCGTGTATTTTGGGTGCTTCGACGCCTTCAGAAACTGCTGGAACACGGGCTGACTGCCCGCACCACCGTTGTTGAAGAATACGTATAACAGCGTCAGAGCATAGATGTGCCACGAGGAGAATATTTTCATAACCTTGGCTCTGGTGTATGGTTGTCGTTCCTTCCGGCCCTCGAGCTTCATTCGTTCGACCGCAAAGGCGACTTCCTTCTCGGTGAGATAGAAGGGCTTTGAAATCTCGGGAACGTCTGGGAGGATGAAGTAGCCTGCGAGTGCGATGGGGAGAGATATGATGCCGTCCACGACGAACAACCACTGCCAGCCGCGGAATCCGCCGCGCCCGTCGAGATGGTAGACTGCCGCCATTAGGTAGCCGGAAAACATCGTGGCGATCGCGGCAGAGGTGTGAAAAATGCAGCTTCGTTTAGCGAGCTCTTCTTTACGGTACCAACTTCCGATGATGTACTGCATCCCCGGGTAGAAGGTGCTTTCGGCGAGACCTGGGGTTGGTTAGGTCGGACCTGCCAAAAAGAGAACGGTGAGTGAGGAAATGCGTACCGATGAAGAAGCGGAGAATGTAGACTTGACGCGCGCTATTAGCCCGACATAGAGAGAACGTCAGGACTGTCCAAATCAGTTCCATTGTCGGGATCCACCTCGACGGCCGGAACTTGGTGAGGACGATGTTGCTCGGCAGCTGGCCTATCACGTAGCCAACCGTCCAGCAGGTTTGCATGTAGTTGAGCTGGTTCTGGTACAGTCCGAGGTCCTCCTTCCTGAAAGCATATCAGTGATTCGGCCTTTAAGAGTGGAAGGAATACTCACATTCCGGAGACAAAGGCATTGTTAATATTGGACTGGTCGAGGTACTTGATAAAATAGCCTGAAGCTTGTCAGCTAACGACCGCAGGCCCAACGTGCTCAATCAAGGGCGTACCCAGAGAAGCAAAAGTGAGCAACGCAGCATCAAGCTTGAACATGAACCACCTCTCCTCTGCCGGCTTATCCAACGTATCCCACAGGTAGTAATACCACCTATGAGGTCTCTTCTCCAGCTCATCACTAGATTGGATCAGTAGTGGCGACGGTGGCTCAAGATGAGTTGAAATATCCTGAGGGTGACCCATGATACCGAGATTAGGAAGAAACAAAGACTCGGAGTAAAGCCCTGAGGCTAGAAATCGGGGCAAGCTCTGGCTTTAATAAACAAGCACGACAAGCTTTGGCCCGGCTAGTGGGATCAAAAGGACCCGAGAACCAAGACGGTCGGCTTGAACATGCATGCCAGCGGCAATGCCTCCGGCTCTTGTTTATCTTGCATAGAGGCGAGATTTTCAATTGAGGAGACTGAATTGCGTGCTGACAAGGAATACATGGGGAATAAACGGGGCAAACACCGGATCCAGGGATTGGGTGTCTTCCGCGACACCGAGAAAGCCGCGAGAGGAATATGCAATGTCATGTAGATGAGGAGCACTGTATGACCTCGGAGGTGTTGCGTGTGTAAATGCAGGGAACATGACAGGAGCGCTCCCACGGCGGCCTCGTCCCCAAATTCTGGTTCCTTGAGCCCTTATGGTTAGCTTGCACATCGCGGGTGCAAGACTTGAGCCTTTAACACACGTTCTAAGTAGTGGAGATCTTGTTCTAGCGAGACCCTGCAGTAGGTGTGTGTGGCGTAATTGATCGTACGGATTGCGTGCCATTGATTGCAACATTGTGCATAGGGCGATAAGGTGTCGCGACTAGAAGTGCAGGGTTTGTACTCAAGGAGCCGTAGAGAGAAGCCGCGGCATTGTGAATTTGAAGTGTGTTGGAGATGCTGAAGAAGTGTGACGAACGAAGGTTAATGATGTTGAACCAAGAGGTCGTTGAACAATAAAGAGCGCTAACCCAATATGTAATAGCATTGCTTATGGAGATGAACACCACCACACCGAAACAATTGCCATGGAGAGAAGAATTATATAGATGCTATTTAAAAACTCAAGTTCGCAATTCACCAGCAAGTAACCACCACTTCCTTCTCTAGTCCCGGGGCCCCGGCAAACATCGCCTTCATCCTCTCCACCTGTGCAACCTTGGCTTTCTTCCAAGCTGGCGTATGTCCCTCCAACCTCTCTATCCCAGACTCCTCCAAATCCCGATTCACCCATTCCAGCAGCTCATCCACATACTCAACTTCTTTATCTCTTAAGCTATGAAAAGCCTTCCCGTACCCCTTGATCTCCACACGCTTCTGGTATTCCGCTCGCATTACCTCTTCGTTCGGCAGCTTCACTTGTCCGCTCAGAACCTTGGCAACGACCATAGCTTGAAACTCAAAAAGTGTGAATGTGGCAGTAAAGTACGGTACTCCGACAAAGACCAAAGACGGATCTTTGATGTAGAAGATGTCCTTATGCAAGTTGTGCAATTGCAGGCCGTCAGTGACGAGTAGTGTGTCGTTCACCCTCTCTGCGGGCGTTTCGTCCGAGTGGAGATGCGGCAGAAAAGGTAGGGTGATCTGATAGCCGGTACAAAGGATGACGTGGTGAATGTCGCAGATCTTCCGGCCTGATTTAAGAGTGACAGTTGCCGGGATAGGACTGGAATCAGTAAGGGGCGTAGTAGTACCGTTGCTCGATTGTTCATCAAATGATGCAACTTCGTCTACGCGGACCGCGTTCTCTGGGATAAGACTGGCAGGAAGATCAAACGCCCCGTTTCGGTGGCTCTGGTAAATGATTGTTGCGAATGGGCCGAGTTCTCGGGCAATATCCATTGACGAAACGCTTCCACCGATCAAGAGAAAGTTCTACAAAGATTAATATTCGGGAGTTCAGTATCTTGGGCTTCGAAAATACCTTTCCCTTGAAGTCTTCCGGCCTACGATAACCCTTCGAGTGCTGAATCCTTTGTGGCCATTGCCGTTTCCAATCAGCCAACCCAGGAATGGCGGGTACTCGAGCCGCGTGATAGTGCCCAGACGCGATGACTATAGAGTCGAACTCCTATATTCATATGAGTCACAGTATAACTTGAAAGAAATCCGAATTACCTCAGTGCTCTGGCATAACACATTCCCATACGCCTTCGTGTTCAGAGTAACGGATTCCACTGTCCATTTTGTCCCGCTCTTGGTCAGATTTTTTACCTCTGTATTGTAGCGTATGAATTCGTTCACGCCCGTCTTGGAAGCTGTATCCTGGATGTAGTCTTTCAGAACATCATGGCTAACAAAATCCGGTGTTTCAGGAGGAAATGGATTCAGTGTCGTCTCGAGTAGAGGCGTGCTAACATTGTTCTTCAATCCAACATAACAAGCGCTATGCACAGCAATTTAGTAAGCCAGCTATTTCATTCCAAAGCCCGTACCAGAAGGGACGTTACCTAGGTGGTGCATGCAGAAGTCGCTCTAGCTCTACTTTATCCGTGGCTCGACTTCCTGAGTCTTTGTGGATGTATTGCTCTCCTTTCGAGGCGAGGACTGATGGGTATGCTGGCTCAAGAGGTGTGCGTTCATCATATAGCCTACGGTGGGCTTAGCAAAGATTTTTGACACAGTGTGAATATTCGATCTTACCATATCCCCCCTGCAGCTTTGGAACGTTCATATACTGTCACACCAAGACCTTCTCTTATCAAATGAGCTGCTGTGACTACGCCACTTATACCTGCCCCTATTACTGCCACATTTCCCGGTTTCCGGGAAGGCATGCTTCCGTTTAGGAATTTTGAGGGTTGTTCTCACACTGAAAGTTCTCGGTCAGGGTTATGTTGAACTAAGAACCCAGTCGCGTAAGTTGCGCTGTCAAATCTTAGGGTACCTCCGAAATGGTATTGGTCTGTCGAGAGATTTGAAGGGTTAAGTGCGATATGCCGTCTTCGGCATACACAAGGAGTCCTAGTTGTAAAGGCGACGCGTCCAAATTGAGTCGTACGACACAAACGTCAATTGCCGGAGTGGTTGCAATTGGATTGGAAATCCAAAAGTGCGACATGTACGCTAGCATCATATTTCCCACACCCGATGATATGGTTCGGACATACATCGCCATTTCGGGAGAAGTGATAGATATAACGTGATCGAGAATATGTATGGCATCATTGTAGATAGGCACGTTCGCACCTAGAAATCCCCGCAACAGGGTACACCATCGAAGTTCAGTAACAAAATAGCATGCAACTAGGAAGGGAATGCATTTGATAGTGCTGGGAATAAGGTGGAGTTCGCCACGGTGATAACGAGGAACAACCTCAGTGGAGAAGCGCAATTATCCTAGCAGATGATGTGATTGAAACTACCCCGCAACCTCAATTGTGAAGGCTTATACGGCGCAACCAGTGGTAGAAAGAACGAATAGTCTAACTTTGGATATTAGTAAACA
Source organism: Beverwykella pulmonaria (assembly GCA_001599595.1). Lineage (NCBI taxonomy): Eukaryota > Fungi > Ascomycota > Dothideomycetes > Pleosporales > Melanommataceae > Beverwykella > Beverwykella pulmonaria. Next base: position 2,088,513 of record BCHH01000004.1, read on the forward strand.
AGATGATAAGAAGAGTAGTAGTAGGAGGGGTATAAGTAGTGTAGCTCCTTTATGCATGAGCTCGGCATCCATCTCCAAACCTTTACCATGGCGCCAATAGCTGTTGCAATTTCTCCAGATATCAAGGACACAGTCCCACCAAAGAAAGACACCTTGGGTCTCCCAGAGCCGGCTAGAAGAAGACTTGAGAAGGCTGGAATCAACCTCAAGGATGGGTATCCTTACCGACCGGCCAAGCCCCTTTACTTGGACGACATATACAACATCAGGAACTATGATCGTGAATTTGTTGATCCTGGTTCCCGAGCAGACCCCGAGAAGAAAGCTTTGCTGTCCGCGGCCAAAGAGGTTATTCATCTAACAGCGCATATCGGAACGGAGATAGTCGGACTGCAACTAAAAGACTTGACCGACCAGCAGAAGGATGAGCTTGGTCTCTTGATTGCGGAGCGAAGCGTAGTGTTCTTCCGGGACCAGGATATCTCACCACAGGAACAGAAAAAGCTCGGCGAGTGGTATGGGGAGATTGAAGTTCATGTTGGTGCCCATTGCGCTCCTGTGACTATAGACAGAATACTAACCACATTGTAGCCCCAAGTGCCATCCGTTCCAGGGGTGCCCGGTGTTACGGTGATCTGGCCAGCGCTACAGGCAACAGAGTTTCCCGCAAGCTTCCGACAAACAGGTGGAGCCTCTCGATGGCATACAGACCTTGTCCACGAGAGACAGCCCGCAGGGTAAGTACAGTGATTTTCTTTGCGTAACGTGTAACTGACAGAGACCAGAGTCACTCATTTGCACAATGATACAGTTCCGAAACTCGGAGGGGACACTCTTTGGGCTTCTGGTTATGCGGCGTACGAGAAGTTGTCCCCTGCTTTCCGCAAAATAATCGACGGACGAGAAGCCGTCTACCGGAGCGCACACCCGTATCTGGACCGCGAGAATCCCAATGCTGGGCCAAAGTTCCTGGAAAGAGTACACCCGCTCGTTCGCGTTCATCCAGCGACTGGCTGGAAAGCGCTCTGGGTGAACAGAGCTATGACGGTCCGAATTGTTGGATTAGACAAGGCTGAAAGCGATGTGATCCTCGGGTACCTTTATGACGTGTATGAGAAGAACGTGGATATCCAAGTCCGCTTCAAATGGACACCGGGGACTTCAGCGCTCTGGGACAACCGAATTACGATCCATAACGCCAGCTGGGACTATGAAGGAAACGAGCCCAGGCACGGAACGAGGGTGACGGCTCTAGCGGAGAAGCCGTTCTTTGATGAAAAGGCGCCCACGAGAAGACAAGCGCTGGGTCTCGCAGGACCAGAAGATATTTGATGGATATGATTGTCGGTGGATAGAATGAAGAGGTTGGAAGATAGGAACCTCGGGAACGCTTTAGCCATAGTCCGTACGTTCATTATATTCGTGAATCTGAACATCTGCTCCAGACCTTCAAACGCCTTCAAGTCCCTCCTTAATTCTACAGAAATTATTTTCGACATGAGATCATGGAAAGAAATTACGTCTCTTCTGTTTGTCGGAGCAGTCCAAAGGTACCTTCAACATTGTCACTTTCGGCCGTACATTCCCCCCCTTCGATATGATCAGCCAAGATGATAGATATATTGAATCCGGGCTACCCTTCCGGTAAGAGTATAGTATAGGTAAAATAATTGTCCCAACATTATCCAGCAGCATCTTCTTTCAAGTAGAGTTGTCAAATAGTATGGGACTTATCTATTCTTTCAGCAACAGTCGCACCTGTATCAACATAAGCCACTCTCTCTTCCTCCCCTACTTCTTCTACTCAGAGCGCTCGCATTTCATTCTTGAAGCTTATACTACATTATATCTGCACATCCAAAACATATGATACGTTCTTAGAACTGTACATTACACCTTTTGATCCTCCCTATCAACCCCCCTTCAGACATGGCCTCTTTCCAAGCAAGCCCGGCATCCACTGAATAGGGAAGCCAAGTCCACGGCTCGTTCAAATTGCTCCTAGGGAAATTTACCGACTGCCAAACCACTCTCAGTTGTTCTAGAATTTATACTCTTATTACCTTTCGGAAGCCAAAAAAACTACACACGAGGTGGCTCGAGAAGGAGGAAACTCGTCAGAAGATTTTCGTGTCCGAAGATCTCCAGAGACGTACCCTGGAGTACCTCGTGAATATAGAACAGTGTTTAAATGAGGATGAGTTACCAATTCATGGCACTTCACACAAAGTAGAGAACACGAGCAGAGAGAAGAAGGGATATTGACTTCCCCTCAATCGCTGGAGCAGGATTTGCAAAAAGGTAGGGCTTCAGAAGTTATGCGGACACACTACTTTTATGAATAGATTGATTGATGCAGTTGAAATTCTGATTCAAACGTGGAGAGTAACTGCCAAACACGGAGTAATACTAACAATGCCCTGAGCTCCTGATTTCTATGCGCTGGAAGAAAGTGAGCTGATGTATCAGTAGTACGAAGAACACATTATGGATGGATTATTGTGTCTAGAATGTGACCTGAGCGAATATAAGACATGATTAGCCATTTTTAGTCGTCCTTACTGTAACCGTGTTTTTCAGGTACATCGTGGGTAGATCTATCATGGTCGACCGACAAATACGAAGGCGAAGGGACAGAAGGAGAAGAGGAAGGTTCAGTAGAGAGAATCGTGTCTGGGTCTACATCTGAGCAGGTGATGGAACTTATTGACTGTATTGATGACAATTTTTGTGTCCGTACAGGGTGAACCTGGCGACTCGAATAGCTGCTCGGTCCAAGGTCGACAATATCGATGGACATGAGAGCGGCACGAAGAATGAGTAGCACAGCAACGATGGGAAGTGCTACAATATATTAGCTTTGTATCTTGTTGGAAAGGGTAATCTATGTCGATGTTTGCGAGTATATTTTAGTGTGACACATCTACAGTAGACATTTGTCACCTTTACCCGTTATGTCTCCTCCTCAGCACCTTCAGCAGGCTCTGTTTTATCCTGCCGTAGTGTACTTGTCGCGACCTCACTCGCGGATCCGGATGCGCCAACGTCCTTACGGAAAACGGCCTGCATCCAACACCGGTACATTTTCAATCTCCGTTGACGGTTGACCAGCATTCTCCTGTCGACGCCAAAATGGACTATCTCGAAGGATGGAACAGGTTCGTCGTCCTTTCCCTTTGAGCGAGGGTTCTCTGGCTCCTGATTAGATTTGTCGGTTTCTTGGATAAGATTATCGAGCGCGAGCTTCTTGGCTTGAGCAGCTATCTCTCCATCCACCTCTTCGTTCGCTTTCTCTTTTCTCTCGCCCCCTTTTTCCGTTCTCCGCCCACCCCAGATATGTTCTAGTTCTTCCTGCTCGAAGAAGTACACCCTCGTCCCATCCCCCCTAACATAAAAATTCTCCTCCATCCACCGTCCCTTCTTAAACCTCACTTGGGCGAGATCCCCTCTCCCGTAATCCCGAAACAGCACCTGACCCCCCGGTTTCAACACCCTCCAAATATTCCTGACTGCCCGATCCCACTGCTTCGGATTCAGCGCCGAGAAGATGAAAATCATGAGCACGACGTCCACACTCCCCTCCTCAACCCCCGGTGGCAGTCCCCCGTTCTCCGAGTCCAGCGACGCCGCCACATCCCAGACATCCGCCTGGATAACGTCAGGATTATACAGCTCATGGCTCCTTATCAACTCGACGGCTTTCTTGGAGAAATCGCACGCATGGATTTTCAACCCCTTGTTCCTGCTCTTCTGGAGAATCGGAAATGCAGAATTGCCGGCCCCGGCCCCAACCTCCAACACCTTCACCTTCCCAGCCTCCTCTTTCGTAATCTCATCCAAGATGGGAAACTCCTGGCTGAGCCATTTCCTATTCTTGAAGAAATTGGTCTTGTTGTTCTTGTAGAATACATTCCACCACTTCTCGGGGTTGTCGTTGAAGCGCTTGCGATCGAAGTCGGAGACGGGGTCTTGCCGCTGGCGCTCGTATTGTTCTTCGGAGAATTGGCGGTACGTTTCGTCGGTCTCGACGTGGTCCCATGCGTTGAACTCGAAGATGTTGTCGCCTTCTTCGAGGTAGCGCGAGCCGAAGGCGAAGGGGTCAGTGCGCTTTTGGTTGTTGGAGGGCGAGTGCGAGCGTGCGGCGGGTTTGCGGACAGGGGCGTAGCTAGAGGGTACGCCGTAGGCGTCGGATTCAGGAGTGGCTTCTGTGGTGGGTGGGGAGGTTGTGGATGTTGGTAGCATGGGGGTGGAGGGATGCAGGATTGGGTCTGCGGTTACGGCGAAGCGCATGTGCTCCATGGCTTTGGAGAGTTGCTGCCTCGGTTGCTTTTTCTGTGTCATGGAGTTGTCGGTTTGGAAACGGGGATCTGGTGTAGCCTCCATTTTCGCGACGTTGAAGATATTGTGATGGAGGGCAATGGAGGGGCCGTGGCTCGTTGGTGGGATATCGAGAAAATTGTTATCGATAGCTTGCCGCAGCGGCGCTAGGATGGAAGAAGCATCGCGCGATAGGCCCTTGCATCATTTCGTCACAGGGCTTGAAACAGCTCCAGGGAGTTCGCAGCTCGCGCCACACCCTCACCGCCAACATGATCCCAGGACAACCCCTACTCTACCCTCTTTACTACTAACTGAGCATCCTCTACCTTCCATCTCCCCTCACAATGGCGACCCTGCGCACCCTCCGCCCCCCCCGCGCCCTGAAACCCACCCACCAGCGCCGCACTTTCCTCTCTCACTTCGCCTCCGCCTTCAATCCCCTCTCCTCACCGTCCGCCTGCCAAACGCTGACCGCGGCACGCGTCCTCCCATACGCTGCGCACCCAATCTACACCATTGTGTCCGACGTGCCCAGCTACTCGACCTTCCTCCCCTACTGCCAGTCGTCTTCCATAACACGCTGGTCCGCGCCTGACTCCACATATCACCTCCGCTGGCCGTCCGAAGCAGAAATAGTCGTCGGCTTCGGGAACCTGACCGAGTCCTTCACATCGCGTATATTCTGCGTGCCTGGCCGCATCGTGGAGAGCGTAGGCGGGGAAACCAAAACCGAGCTTCACAAGACGGAGATCGCACACCATCTCGCCGACGAGGGGACGCGGGGGGAGGACGTGGAGAGGAGCGGGAGCGGACTGTTGACGCATTTGCGGAGTCGGTGGACGATTGAGCCGCTGGCAAAGACGGGGACCGGGACGGACAGGACGGAGGTGACGCTCTCGCTGGAATACGCGTTTGCGAATCCGCTGTATTCGACGCTGAGTGCGGGGGCGGCGCCGAAGGTCGCCGAGTTGATGATCAAGGCTTTTGAAGAGCGTGTGAGGTCGCTGCTAGATAGTGATCCTGAGAAGGCGAGTGCAACCTTGGGGGATTGGAACAAGGGCAAGAAGGTGGGCAGGTGACGAATGTACTACCAGAGCAGCATAGGGGATTGAGCGAGAGGTACATTTCCACAATGGTAGAGTAGTGATGCATTGCAAAGGATAGACAATGAATTTTAAACGCAGCTGGATATCTCCCATACTCCTTATGCGATGCCTAGCGAATAAAGCAACATAAACACGAGCTCCAGCTCCGTTCCTGCCCCCCCCCCCCCCCCAACGTGTTGATTGGTTCCCAAAACGTCACTCCCCAACTATCTCGCCTGTTCCTCAAAGTACCTCTGAAATCTCGGTTCCCCCTGCAACCCACATTCAATAACACAATCATAGCAAGCCATGACCAATTTGGGAAATTTGACAGTCCAATACCTCAAATATCCATGTGGAAGTGGACCAACTTTGGCCTTGACGCTCTCCTCCATATCCTCGTAGTGGTTTCGCTTGTTTCTCAACGCCCGGAGAAGATCCAACATCCTATCCCCGGTATACTTGCGCTGTTTGCCCAAAGAATTGATGAATCCGCGGTCGAGCTTGGATAAGAAATCACGTTTCTTGTCCAGCACTTCGTGACTGTAGTTTTCGAGGATCGAGAGGTGCTGAGAGGGAGGGTCGCGAATTTCGCGCTCCCAATGATCGGAGCAATCGCAGAGAAAGTTGAGGCGTTTCTCAGGCTTCCAAAAGAAAGGATGGTTCATTACCTGGGCTGCTGTTGGGCGGTCCTCGGGGCGGTTCGACAGCATCCATGATATGAGATGGATTGGCTCCTCCGAGTCGTCACCCAGGCTGAGCTGTTTGAAGTTGGCCTTGTTCTTCTTGATGTTGAGCTCGCGAATTTGCATCCAGCCTTCGTCGTCGTCAAAGGGATGAGAGCCGTTGGTCAGAACGTAGAAGAAGACGCATCCGAGGGAGAAAATGTCAACGGCTCGCTTGACACCCTGTGAGACTGGATCGGTAGAGCTTGAAGAGTCCCGGGAATGGCCTGTTGAGCTTCCTCTGTCCATGATTTCTTTGGGCTGCAGGATCAGTTCAGGGGCTTTCCAGCCAGTGGTGCCTGCGTTTCCCGTTGTGCCGATGAGTGTACTGACGTTATCAGGCAACGTCTTACAAAGCCCAAAGTCGGAGATCACAAGGCGAGGCCCCTCCTTTTGGTTTCGTTGTGGGTACGCTATCAGAATATTCTGTGGCTTAATGTCGCGGTGAATAATTCTCAGGGTGTGCAGGTGATTTAATCCATAGGCGAGCTGGTACAAGGCTCCAGGAACATCGGCATTGATTTCATTGACCAAACGCTGTTGGGCTTCCGTGAGATCATCGCCTGGCCTTCCATCATGATAAAGGTCGAAGAGACTGGCCTGACAGAGTTCGACGGCGATGTAGAGGAAGTTTTCGTCCTTTTCATCATCGAAATAGCGGATGACGTTGGAATGGTGGTCACTCTCCTGGAGTAACTTTATTTCTTGTTCTGCTAGACCAAAGTACTGCGGTAGCATTCGTTTGATGGCTACGTCGCGATCCTGATGACAATATTAGAGACAGCCGGACTGGGCGAATACTGCAAAACTTACATTCCACTTTCCCTCGAAAACGAAAGTACCTCCACTTCCGTTGCCAAGAAGACGATCGCAATCGATGGTCAATTTCCCTATCCTTTTGATGTTGCTAACATCCTGGATATCTTGGTCATTCATTGTGCGCTCGTCGGGATGCAGAGAAGGGGGCTGGTCTAGATGTTTCACTGCATCTACAATACGGTCGACATCATCATCATCCCTTATCTTCCTTGGCTTCTTCTGTCCTCCCCGTTTCCCTCTATGCGCCTTCTTTTTCCTCGTAGGCGTAGCAGGCTGGACTTCCGTGTTCTCTTCACCACCGTTTACAGCCCTCGGGGTTGCATCGTTGGTCGGAAGCTGAATTCCGTTAGCATCACCATCATCGGAAAGAGGAGATAGCTGCTCGGCTGTTGTGCTTCTTGACAGAGGGTTAAGTTCTTCGTCATCATCCGGGATAGCAAAGGTTACTCTCCTTTGATGGGTTTCTGTATCTACATGAGGGTGGGAAGCCGGTTCTCTGCTGGGGATACCAGGTTCGGATACCTCGGCGACTGGGGGTTTAGTCGTCTCCTCCTCTGGTAACTGGGCTTCTGGCTCAGGGGTAGAAGGAGTAGCCAAGACGGGCATCTCCACTTTCTCCGACTTCTCAACCTTGGTGAATCTCGACAGGAGGTTCTTCTTCAGAAGGTCGAGCTTTCTCGGTTGCCCTAATTGGTATGATAGACTACCAGTCAATAGAACCGCCAAAGTGACGATCAAAGGCCACCAATACGTGTGATTTCGTGGCTCCATGATTGTCTGGGGTGGAAGTTCTGGGGACACGATGGGCGGTGGTATCTCCGGGACGGAGGACTTTGGCGGCTGCAACTCTGGGAAAAGAGGAACAATTACGTCGGGGTCATCGTACGTTGGCGCACCGATCCCACGGACATTATCGTGTGGTGGAGGCTCGACTTGATAATCAAGGACATGAACACCGACCAATCCATTTCGATCTGGGAGATAATAAGGACCTTCCCAAGTGAGAACATCATGCTGAGAATAGCAGAGCGCCTTGGGAGCGCTGTCGGTTACGGCTGGGTAATTAACTTCAGACAAAGCATACCAGCTCCCTGACTCAGTCGTGTTGAGCCAAACATTCTTTGCTTTGTCGTCCACGTACGCGGGTCCGGGCGGCTGAGGGAGAAGAACAAGTGCAGGTTCGGGATCTTCGTCATCAAAGGGCCTTGCAACGTCGAAGACTCGCACCACTGGGGACGAGAACTTCCTTTTGAACACATGTCGCTTGGCAGATCTCTTAGATCTTTTGTGATCGTAGGCGATGGCATGACCATCATACCTGCTGTAGATGTAGTGATTGTCCATGGTTTCCAGGTACTGAGTTTGCAGGTCCCGGTCCCGGTTGTTTGGTGTCCATTCTGAGTATTTTATGGTGCAGATGTTGGCACCCGTGTTTTTGTTTTGTATACTGACGATATATTCGGTCTGCCCAAGATTGAAATAACCTTTGCATTCGCGGCGATCGTTGGACTCGAAATATCCGGTTGGCTGCGGAACGCAGCTCTCGCCGTCTATAACTTTGGCCCCGCTTGAGCTGAAACTCTTAGTCACGGTCCCGGTCTGAGCATCAACAACGAGCATAAAGTTCCTCTTCTGAGCCGTGTATACGACCGGGGGGTCATTGCTCGAGTACGGGGACAGGTCTTCGGCCAACTGCTTTACCGTCATGCCCAGACTCTGCAGTACCGGGTACGGCCCTGGTGTGAGTATATAGAGCGTCCCGTCTTCTTTGGGCTCCACGATCCAGAGGAAGGGCATGTTCTTCATGTCGTTGTCGCCGTCGGAGTCGTTCTGGGTGTTGTATATGGTCTCCAGCATGGGCTTCTTGATGTCCAGCTCCCATATCTCTTCGCCATTGTATCTATCTCTCGCGTGTATGTGACCGTCAACGGTCGCCAAGAGAACAAAGTCCTCGACTTCCCAGTCCTGCAGGGACCGCGCACTCGGTCGCGTCAGACCACCCGAAGAGGCGGCGTTCCTGGCAGGAGGGGCTCTGACAGCGGGATTCGCTGGAGCAGGAGGGATCGTTGTTGCTACGGCGCGCTCGTTCTGAACGATCAAGGGCGTGTACGGACGCTTTGGGGCGTCTTCGACGCTGGCCTGGCTAGGCTTTGCTTGCTTTGGTGGTGTGATGGCGCCCGCGCGGACGTCTTCGCGGAGAGACCGTCGACGGCCATTCTCCGCAGGCTGCTGCTGCTGAGCGGCCGTGGAAATCCATGGTAGAACGAGGAGAATAGCGAGCAGCGTAGTGCTCAAAGCACCTGGCGGCCGGCGCCGTGGCATAGTAGTGGGGGAGGTAGGCGACTATAGAATGGGCGCGGGTGCCTGGGGCAGGCTAGATGGCGGGGGAAGATGGAGCATTGACGAGGCGATGGAGGAGGGAAGGAGAGCAGGCGATGTAGGGTGAGATTTTGAACACGATATATTACGGCGGGGACACAGCTGAACGTGCGGTGCGCCCCTTGGGAGGAGGCGTTGGAGTAGTGGTGACCGGGGGCGGATTGGTTCGTCAGCCCGGCCGCTTAAATCGTCCCGCGGCCTCCAGTGTTTCTCGATACCTTAGAGACAGCTTGGCAGTACCATAGGGCTGATCGGCCGGCGCGGTCGAGGTAGACGAAGGAGGAAGAAGATGTTGTTCTTGTTGGGTGTCGGTTTTGATTTTGGGGTGTGGTGCGAATGAATGGGAAAAAGGCTGTCGTGGGGAACCTTGGAACGGGCTAAACCCTGTGGCTTGGGATGGTACCCTCCCTTGTATGGTACGACAGCTTGCGCTCTCAGCATTCTTGCGCACAAGGAACCATAAAAGAACGTTTCTGGCCCGGCACACTTCCTTACCTGGGATGCACCCGCTCAGCAGCAGCAGATAGCAGCTCGAGCTAGACAGGGCGCACTTACGTGTGTTTGCCCAGTCTGTGGAGCATACGCGCCAGAGCGGCGTTGAGATACCAGCCATCCCATTCCAGGCCCACCGTCTAGTTGCGCAGCGTGCGTACCTCTCGGGCGAAAGAGCCCAGTGTACCATATAGGCAAAAGAGACATTTCCCTACCCCCCAGCCATCTTCGATGGTACCATATTTCGAGTACGATTTTGATGGTCACGGTCGTACCAACGATGCACATGTGATGGCATCCAATCTATCTCCGCCCATCGCCGCCAACTCCACCCCAATTGGGTCAACCAGCCCTCGAAGCTTCTCGAAAATCATTTCTCACATGGACGCCGATGCCATACCGTGCCCAGCAGATGAAACGCAGGTGGAGCGAGTGCCTTCACCCGGCAGATACGCTAACGCTTGGCGTCTGGTGAAACCAATCGCTCTCGCTTTTGGCTCTCACCGAACCAACCCCCGATGCATGCAGTCGCCATCCTCCACATCCTGCCTCCACATCCTGCATCCATATCAACTTTTTTTTCACTTGAATTGCAGATAGTTATGCAAGCACGCTGACACTGCTGACGTGCTGAAAATAACTATGCATGTCCATCACTTGTCACGCCGAAAGTCGCCGATGACTGCATCGATACCATTGTGTAGTATACAATCTATCTAGCGCCAAATCCGTAGCAGGGCCATGCCTATCTGTGAAGGGGTCCATCACTCTCTTACATCCGCTCCCGTCTTCGCGGGGCACTCCTGATGATGTTGTCTACCCGAAGCAGTAACTGCGGAGCGCATTAGCATTTGTTTCGATAGTGGGCCACGAATAGAAAGCACGTACCTCCGCTGCTTCAGACGCCGAGGAAACAACCGCGCGCTTCAGCTTGTAGCTCTCGATGACGCCTAGCTGCCTCATGTCAGTGATGCCGCCGCCCGGGGTCAACAGATCGAGGCCTGAACTGGTCAGGCCCGAGTAGACTGCTTTCCGAAGGCGCGAGACGAGATCGCTCGAGTCGAAGCCGGCGTTGTCTGCAAGGATGGTGGGTAATTGTTGCAAAGCCTTGGAGAAAGACTCCACCGCGATGGCCTTCTTTCCCTCCACATTCTGTGCCGCTTCTGCCACAGCTTTGGCCATGACCATCTCTGCGCATCCGCCACCCAATGTCGTCCTCGGCTCCTTGACTGTCTGGGAGAGCACGGCAAGAGCATCATGTAGAGAGCGCTCGGCTTCGTCAAGAAGCTGCTCGGTTGCTCCGCGGAGCACAATCGTGCACGCTTTGCCCGCCGCAACACCCGAGAATTTAATTAGGGTGTCCTCTCCGATGATCACCTCCTCGATCAGGTCGCAGTGACCCAACTTGACGTTATCTGGGTGGTCAAATGTCGAAGTGATCTCTCCTCCGGTCACGAGTGCTAATCGCTCGACGCCGTCAAAGTCTGCATGCTCGATTGAGCAGATACCAGCGTCCGCGAACAGTTGTTCCGGCCAGTTGTAGATTAGCTGTCGGTTGACGAAGCAGTTGATGCCATGTGCCTTGATACGCTCCACCTTGGCCTTCATCTTCTCCCGCTCTGCCTTCTCAAGATCGGCCAGCTTGCCTGTCGAGTCGACCTTCACCCTCGCTCCAAAAATCTTGATTTTGTCCGTGTCCATAGCCGTGTTTGCAACCAGAATCTTGGCGTTCTCTATTCGCTTGGGTTGGTTGACACCGAATCGTTTATCTAGGATGAAGCCCTCGTCCAGGTACGAGTCCTTGAGTTTTCCTCCCGCCTTTTTGATGATCTGGATATGTGTCAGGTCCGTAGAGCCCTGCATCCTAAGAACAGCGTCCGTTGCGAGCTTTGCAAACTGGTGTTTGTCCTGGCTGAGGACTTTGGAGCTCAGTGTCGTCCGAGCAATGGCCTCGAGATCTTGCCTAAACGCGGCCTTGTTGCCGCTGTTGTTTACTGCCGTCTTCTCCAGAGCTTTCAGTGCCGCGTGACTCGCTATCCTGTAGCCCTCTATGATGGTCTGGGGGTGTATCTTCTGGTCCACCAGCTTCTCTGCCTCCCGGAGGAGCTCTGCAGCGAGGACAGTCACAGAGGTAGTACCATCACCCACTTCGTCGTCTTGGACCTTTGAGATGTTGACCAGCACCTTCGCGGCAGCATTATCTAGGGCGATCGATTTCAGGATCGTGGCTCCGTCGTTCGTTACCATGATCTCGCCGGTGGAGCTGTGTCGCCTTTTAGTAATGCCCTGTACAAGTCGTGCGTAGTACTTACGCTGATTGCAATATTTTGTCCATGCCCTTGGGACCCAGCGTGCTCTTCACCAAGTCACCCACGGCAATAGCTCCAACGAAGGCGGAGAGGCGCGCATTTTCGCCCTTCTCTTCCGTCACATCCTCTGCAAAGATCTGGGTGGGATTGTTGTACGACTGGATGAATGTTAGTAAAATTAAAGGCAAAGTCTGAACAGATGCATGCATACCATGACTCTATCACAAAATAGGGAGCGAATGGAGGGTATCTACAAAGGCGGGGTGTGGCTGCTTGTGGTGCCTGGCGACGCGACTTTTTTTCCGACGTCGTGAAAGCTGTGTTTGCCGTGTTTGCACTCAGTTGCAGGCCTGGGCCTTGGCACGGCTGATCTTCGGGCGCAACCAATGTTTTCTTGAATCTCGAGGCCTCCGCCAACAGCTGCCACACAACCGCGACTGCTGCTTTCAACTCACAACCACCATGGTTAAGCGACAAGCTTTAGAACCACTCGAAGATGTCGTAGATGCGCCCTCCCCTGCCCCGAAACGAGCCCGTGTTGAAGACGAAGAAATGGATAGTCCATCACCTGTAAACGGCTCAACCAGCAACGGACATCTCATGTCGCCTCGACAGCAGGATCTCGACCGGATCGATATTATAGGGGCGTATGAGGAAGAGCATGAGGAGTTGGAAGAAGCCGGCGCATTAGAGGATGACGAAGACGACGAGGCAGCCGTTGCGGCACCAAAGCGACAAGCAGCCCCGGAGGAAGGATACACGGATCTGTATCTCGACACTATAGATCGCAGAGTTCTAGACTTCGATTTTGAAAAGCTCTGCTCCGTAACACTCTCCAACATCAATGTCTACGCCTGCCTCGTGTGCGGGAAATACTACCAAGGCAGAGGACCGAAGTCACAGGCGTACTTCCATGCGCTCGAGGAGGGCCACCACGTGTACGTCAACATGGAAACGAAAAAGGTCTATGTGCTTCCGGAGGGGTACGAGGTCATGTCAAAGTCACTGGAAGACATCAAGTTCGTGGTTGATCCACGATTGAGCAAAGACGAGGTGGCGCGGTTGGATAGGGAGCCGAAGGTGTCTTGGGACCTTCTGAACAAGGAATACATACCAGGCTTCGTGGGCATGAACAACATCAAGGCAAACGACTACTTCAATGTCGTGGTTCAAGCGCTTGCGCATGTGGTCCCGCTGCGCAACTACTTCATGCTTGAGGATCTCTCGGCTCGCCCTCAGCTCGCCCAACGTTTCGGCACGCTGGTTCGCAAGATCTGGAATCCGCGGGCGTTCAAGAGTCACGTATCACCACACGAACTCCTCCAAGAAATCGCACTTCGGTCGTCCAAGCGCTTCTCCCTGACGGACCAGTCCGACCCGATCGACTTCCTCTCGTGGTTCCTAAACAATTTACATCTCGCAGTCGGGGGCTCTAAGACGAAGCCGAACAGCAGCATCATCCAGAAAGTCTTCCAGGGCACTCTCAAAATCGAGTCGCAGGAGATCACTGCGCGTGCCGACGCCGGAGATCGTTTGCGCTTCGAAGACGCCGCCGTAAAGACGGAAACTTCGAAATTTCTCGTCCTCACGTTAGATCTGCCCGCCGCGCCTCTCTTCCAAGATGCATTAGAGCGGAACATGATCCCGCAGGTCCCCCTTACGACCATCCTAAACAAGTACAACGGCATGCAACCCCAAGAGAAAATGAAGAACCGCGTGCGATACCGACTCTTGCATCCTTTGCCCCCTTACTTGGTGTTCCACATTAAGCGTTTCAGCAAGAACAAGTTCGTCTCGGAGCGCAACCCCACCATCGTCACTTTCCCCGTTCGCTCCCTAGATATGTCACCTTACGTGGAACCTAACCCGAACTTGTACCCGCCCGGCGAGCCGATCTGGTACGATTTGGTGGCTAACATCACCCACGAAGCGGTTAAGAAGAAGGACGATAGTGTAGAAGGCGAGCAGGAGACCAAGGTCTGGAAGGTTCAGCTCCGAGACAGGAGTAGAGACGAGTGGGTGGGGATTCAGGATCTGTTCGTCGAGAAGGAACGGGGTGAGACTCTGTTCACCAAGGAGAGCTATGCGCAAGTCTGGGAGAGGCGGCGAGGGGGTGTGAGCGCGAACGCCAAGGGGAAAGGTAGAGTATCATAGGACCCAACCCTTCCGGGGTTTTGCCGTATATCCCGAGTTAGAATTCTTGAGCTTCCAAATCACGTACAGAAGCGCTATACCGAGGGTCGGGCTACGACGCAGAGGCGTAAATGTGTAAGATACTTGCGATGGTGGATTCGGCGTGAATTGGCATCCGGCCCCGAAAAGTCGGCTCCAGCTTGGGTAGCATAGGACGTGACATGCACCAAAATTTACATTTAACATACATGCACTTGTTCAATCTAGAAGTCGCACTGTTTGGGGAACTTGGAACCTGGGAGCCTCGGGAGCTAGACTTACCTCGGCTTGGAGCTTGCAGTTCATCACATCCCAAGTTTCGAGCTTGTCCCTTTCTCTTCACACATTTACACCATCGCAAGCTTTGATACTGGCTCTCAGTCATGATGCCAAATCCCAAGATCACGCTTTATATCGATATCGTTAGCCCGTTTGCTTATTTTGGATTCTACGCGCTGCAGGTAAGCGCGCCCTTGTTCATGTCGTCATTTTGGGGGATGTTGCTTGATCGCGCATCTACACATCCTTCGACATGTTTACTTTGTGTAATGTTACTGTTTCTTCTTCGTCTGGCACATGATTACGTTGGGAGAAATACTCCTGCGTGGCCAGCATGGTGACAAAGCAAGCCAAATTAGGCGTTAAAAGTCAACTCTACTCTAGCCATAATGCTAGACTTTGAAGCTGTGCCATACTTGCCTTCCCACGGCCCTCTATTCTTTCCGTAACGAAGCATAAGCGTTGCAAATACGACACTGGACACTGACCCAAAATGCAGAACTTTCCCGTCTTCCAGCAATGCGAGATCACATACATACCCATCTTTCTAGGAGGACTGATGAAAGCATGCGGTAATACGCCGCCGATCAATGTCAAGAGTAAGTAAATTGCATCTTGGCTGGGGAGATGGTGAGGATACCATCAAGACGGCTAACAACGCTCACAGACAAAGATAGATGGATAAACCTCGAGCGCAAGCGCTGGGCCAGACTCCTTACTATCCCCGTGTCCGACTCGGCTCCCCCCAACTTCCCCATAAACACCCTCTCGATCCAGCGCGTGCTCGCCTCGCTCTCCATGACGCACCCGCAATCCCTCGCGAGCGCTATCTCTCTCTTTTACCAGAACTTCTGGGTGCACTATAGTGAGCCGACGAAGCCCGAGAATCTTTTAGCGATTGTGAGCACGATTGTGGGCGGGGAGGAGGAAGCAAGGAGGGTGCTGGAGAGGAGCGGACAAGAGGAGGCGAAGAAGATGTTGACCGGGAATACAGAGAGGGCGTTCAAAGAGGGCGCGTTTGGACTGCCTTGGTTCGTAGCCACGAACTCGAAAGGCGAGACGGAGGGATTTTGGGGGATTGATCATTTGGGCCAGCTGTTGGATCATATCGGGCTCGAGCGGCCCGGGAGCAGAGGGTGGAGGGCTCTGCTTTGAGAGCACGAATGCAATGACAGACAGCACTTGGACTTCAACGACTCAATGCAGAGCTATTATTCATTCCATGACCCCAAGACCAGACCAACTCCTTCCCATATAGTATGGATCCCTATGAGTGATTGCTTTGGCGTCAACAGCCGGTGCATCCAATCCAACGGTTTAGCCGAAGGTGGTTGGCTTGTCCGCAACAGGGAAGTCCTTTCCCGTCGCGCCCTTGTATTTGTCCCTGATGAAGTCGGAGATCTTCTCATCCTTGGCTTGCTCCAAGGCGGACTGCCGGTTTGTCAGCTACGGCCCTCTTACCAAAGATCCCCGAGTGACTTGATTACCTCGTTGGACTGGTCCCCAGCACCGAGGAACTTCTCCTGCACGAAGTCGACAGCTGCAAGCGGTCAGTCACACCATTCTTGCGGCATAAAAGCAAGTCGTCATGCAGCTTGGCAGCTGGCGACAGCGAAGAGGAAGCTGCAACTGATAACACGCACTTTTGTCCAGATAATCCTCGTTCTTCTCGCTCTCCCTTCCGCCGCCAGCAGCCGAGTTGATCTTGTCTCCAATGCCGCCGAGGAAGCCACCACCGCCCTGTTGCTTCTGCTGGTGGGTGTTGGAGGATTCCTGCTGGTTGGAGCCCTGGCCGCCGGTTAACTTGTTGACGAAATCCATGGTTGGCTGATGAGTGTGCTTGAGGTTGACTTTCTGTATGTATGAAGAGTGGGACGAGGATGGAAGGGCGCTCTGAAGGGGAAGCCGGTATTTAAGCGCGACTAGAAGAGACAGAATCAGGCTTGGAGGCTTGGTTGCAGTAGTGGTTCGACAGTGAATTGACTGTCGGCCCCTTGTTTGGTCGATTGCCCCTCCGGGCGACGCGAGCAGAGCTAGCCGACGTCATGTAGCCCCGCGATGCATGGGTCTGGCCAAAAAGCAAGCGCGACGGGCACGTGATCTCAACATCCCACCCCTCCTATTTCCGTATTCGTTTTAGTTGGAATTGTTTTTCGCCCCGCGGTTGGACTTCTTCCCTTGCTGCGACACCTCTCTTTTCGCGTATCTGTCGTCGCCATGATACCCATTACCATCATTACCGGCTTCCTCGGCTCGGGAAAGACCAGTGAGTCCAGCGAAGGGAGCATGCCGCTCACGATTCTCTGACAGGACGCAGCGCTCATTCTCAATCTGATCCCTCAGCTGCCCAAGACGTACAAGCTCGCTCTCCTAAAGAATGAGTTCGGCGATGTGGCTATCGACTCCCAGCTCGCCGCCTCCAGTGCCATATCCGGAGTCCAAGAGCTCCTGAATGGATGCATATGCTGCAATTTGGTCGGCCAGCTCTCCGACGCGCTCGAGGCCCTCGCAAGCGACATATGTCCCGACCGCATCGTAATCGAGACCTCGGGGTCTGCATTCCCTGCGACGCTAGCCATGGAAATCAACCGCCTTTCGCAGAGCACCGGGAAATATGTCCTGGACGGAGTCATGTCTGTCATTGACGTAGAGAACTGGAAAGGATACGAAGACACATCCGTTACAGCCAAGATGCAAGCACGCTATACGGATCTAATTGTGCTGAACAAGTGGGAGCTCGTCAGCGAGCGGAGGCTCGAGGATGTGGAAGATGCCATTCTCGACTTGGAGGTCGATCCTCCGACCCCTCGATCCAAGAGCGACAAGGGGTGGGTGGACAAGGACATCATCTTTGGACTGGATGCGAAGCTAGCGAAAGGAATCGGCACCAAATCGAAACACCACCATGAACACGGACATCAAAGCGAGGTCGAGGTGCTCTCAATCACATTAACGTCCTCGGGGTCCAAAGCTGGCGTCGACGTGAACAAGCTCGTTCAGCTTCTCGAAGAACCTACCAAGGACGCCGTATACCGGATCAAGGGGATCCTCTACGCTTCTACTCCACCAAAGTCGTCCGATGGCCGCTCAACGTCCACGCTGGAGGTTGATCGCGGACGCACCAGATACATCCTCAACTGGGCGTTCGGCCGCTGGAACTTTACCCAGGTTCCTCCGCCCTCCACGACCACCACCCCGTTAGCGTCAGGAACTGCGACACCAGTCAGCTCGGGCCAGTCTACCCCGCTGTCTCCTGGCGAAGAGCCTGAGCTCAGGCTGACTGTGGTCACTGCGAAGTATGAGTCGAATATGTGGCAGAAGCGCATCGAGTCGAGTGGTTTTATTGCTCTCCAGGATGCGTCTGATAGTGTCCTGACCGTCCAGAGGATCCTGTAAGGGCCTCCTTCCTCCATTCCTTGCTTTGCACCACCATGTTCTCTCGAGGGCATGAACCTCCTCGAGGAACTTGATCAGCATCCATCGATGAGTAGGATTCCCAACCAATCCGGACTCTATAGCAATTCTTGACCAATGGTCGTGGAGGTCACAAGATCCGCTCAATGCTCTGCCCGGCCGCCTTGTGACGAAAGATATGCACAATGACACTTTCTTCGCCACGAGCTTCGTCGCCTGGTAGCGGAAAATCAATCGAGTGGACAGTCGTGAATCCTGCTTGGGACATGAGCGAAAAGAAGACTTCCTCACTTGAGTGTCGCATCTTCATTGCCACCACTACGAGTGCGTCGGGTGAGGCCGCTGCAAGTCGGTTCATGGTGTTGACTAAGGCTGGACTGCAGCGCGCAGGTCAGTCAGTCCAATCGTGAGGCATAGAGCTACAGGTCGCACTGACCTGCTGTCTGGGTTATATGTGCAGTCGGCTGCCACAATCAGGTCGAACTCACCGAGGTCGGTGGGTAGTTCGTCTTCCCAATCCAGTTTCTGGAACGTTAGCGTTGAGTCTTCCGCCAGCGTAGCTTGGTTCAGGTTCTTCAGGACGATCTCTTCGGCTTCGGGCAGATCTGTCAATATGATGTCCGCGTTTGCGAATCTCTGCCCAATTGTAATACCAACCTAGAACTCATCAATTGACATGGTGGCGATATGGTAATAAATCTCATCTTACCATGCCACATCCCGTGCCCAGCTCTATGACCTGCAATCTGTCTTTGCCTCTAGGCATACTTAGAGCCTTCACCAGAGGACTTTCAACATCTCCCATGTCTACCAGCTCCGTTATCTGGCAGGATAGAGTAATACCAGCATCCCTGGCCAGTGTCAACGGAAATTGTCTTTCACCAATGGGGATATACGCACCATAAGTGACGAGCAATACTCTCTCCCGTTTCTTCCCAGATCCGAATTTCACTCCTGTGCCCGGAAGCAAAACGCCTCTCAACCAACTTCGCGGCTTGGTTGACACCTCCCGCAGGATGAAGCTCCGCACTCCAAGCCGAAACGACACCTCTCGTCCCCTCTTCATAAAGCATGCTATACTCATCAGCCCCTACATTTCTTTCTGACCCTACGCATACCTGCACGGGCCTTACATCCCCAGTGTTACCTAGAGGAAGGCTTATTGCAAGACTACGCATTCCAGCGGTCCAATGTATTGTTTTGCTCACGAGGGCGTTTGGAGATGTGGGAGATGTGGGAGATGAGAGCGAGGCATAGAGCGTGATGTCGTAGGGGAGAAAAGAGTCCCCTAGGTCCGAGGTGATTGTTATTAGAAAGGATAGAGAGGATTGGGATGAGTTTTTTGAGCGGACGAGGTGGGGGGTTTTGAGGAAGCGGATGTACCGCATTTTTTCCCCCAGAGATGTGACGATAGTGAATAGAGAATAATGGGAAGGAAGTAGGGTTTGGCGATGAATAAAAAGCACAGTACAACTAGCTCTATTAGACGCAGAAGGGTTTTGTTGAGATGGATTCGTCTTGCTGGCTTTGTACTAGAATTCTGCAGGCATTTCTTACTAGCTAGTAGCTGCTCGTAAGAAGAAGTGTGTTGAGATGTGCGTACAGGGGTCTTGCAGCAAAAAGCAAGATGACAAGTGAGCGGTGCAGATGGGTGTGAAGGCCAAGATAAGACTGGTCGGCTTCTGCGTTCCGCGCTCAATCATGAGGGTGAATCGTGAGGTGCACGTGCACGTGCACGATGCTGAGCTAAACGTTGAACTTCGGGTTGGATCGCCAGGCGTCCACACCAAGCCTTCGCATTGCATCACCACCACACTCACAGTTTCTACACACACTCCCACTAAAGGAGTTAACGAGAACATGCTCCCGCGACTTTCATAACCCCAATGCGCCGTCATCTCGCAGCGCGCTTACGCTGCCACCACACCTTCTCTCCCCAATCACGTCCATAGCTGGCTACGATGTATCGAAGAGGGGACCCGCGGTGGAACCGCACCATCCAGCACATCGCCGACAACTTCGAGCACGCGAACGACACAGCACAAGAGAATCTCTGGACCTTCACGCACGTCTACGTGGACCCATGCGTATCATCCATCACACAATGCCTTAACAGCTGCACGGCCCAGTGCTTCCCCTCGCGCGACGACCGCCGCCGCAATCGCGGACGAGTAAGGGGCAGAGCAGAACAAAGCTTTGATTTCTACGACGACTGGGAGGACGACGAGAATGACGGGCTGCTAGGCTGGGGCAACGATGAGCTGGATAGGCTGTGGGCTGGGTCGAGCAGCAGCAACTACGGCACGGTGTCGGTATCGCAGCCGGGAAGACAGCGGGCTATGAGCTATGGGAATCGAAATCGAGATCCGAGGTTTACGGCTGGGAGGAGGAAGAGCGCGGTACAGCCTCATGATGGAGGGCCCGATCCCACCATTATACCCAGTTCGTCGTACTTTGGGTTCTTGGGACGGCTGCCGTTTAATATCGGCGGGAAGGGCCTGAGATATAAGCCCTCGGCAGCAGATCTCACAGAGCATCCGGGGCAATCGAGACGGAGCCAGGAGGAAGAACAACCTCTCATCGACGACGGTGACGAACACGCGACGCAAAGAAGCGACGAGAGGAAGAAAGGTCACCGCCGACAACGCAGCCACACCAATACATCAGGCCACACTACAGACTCACTGAGCTCCCGAGGCGACATCTTCCCAAGCGAAGACGAGGACGATGCTGTGCCCCTCGATGACGAATTCACCATGGCGCTTGAGCGCCGCACAACCAACCAATGGCACGACGACACCAGCAGCGGCAAGACGCGCGCCAGCAACAAGCGACCCGGTGGCTCGCACGTTTCTTCCCGAACAGTCTCGTCTGGGAAGCGGAGTCATGAGTCGGGCCGGAGAAGCGGTGATGATGTGCATTCGAAGCGGGCTGTAGAGGCAGCTATAATGGAGGTCACGACGCTGTCTGATCTCAAGGCAGAGGAAGAGCGCGTGAGGCTGGAGGAGGAACATGAGATTCTGCGCAGAAGACAAAACGCACAGCAGCTAGCGCTAAAACGCGGGTTGGCATCCGACCAACATCTCAATCGCCGCTCGCCCTCTCCACCGAAACTTCTTCGACGATCCTCGTCGTCCCCTCATCTCCACGCCCATACGGCCGCAGTGCAATCACCGCCGTCACCGCTCGTGACAGAACCAGAACCAGAACCCAACACTGAAGCCCTGCCGCATAACTATGGAGATGATATTCCGACGTTCGATGTACATACCACACATGATCACGGATTCAACGTCCAGACCGCGCCAGACAGTGGATCTTTCCACATCGATGAGTCCGACTACTCGAGCTTGGCGCCTACGCCGAACCGGCCGTTGTCGCTAAGGAGCGAGACGAGGGTGGTGAAGGACGAGCCGAGTTTTGTGCCCGCGAGGCTGCCCCATTTTGACTCACAGCCGGACTGAAACGACGGTCTGGGCCCTGCGCAATGTCGGGCCCACGTCTGAGTCGAATAACGGGGACAGTAAAGGAGATCTAGGCTAAGGGGAATCGGATCAGGATCCGCTCTTCTCTTCGAGATCTTGCTATATTTTGCCAGTCGGACTTATACCATCCTGTAAAAATCTTCCTAACACACCCCTAGTCATCTCCAAGGAGGTAACAACGCGAAGTTCGTGGAAGAGAGGGAGTGGCTTCGGAAGAGCCTTGAGTTCACCATGTCCTATTCTTACCAAGTGTTGGAAGGGGCATTTGTCTTGACCTATGAAGGTATCGGCCGGCTAGGATAGAGCGAGCATTCTGGAGGGAATTTGCAGGAACAGGCATGAAAGGGAATCACGTTTGTATGTCTACAGAAGCGTTTCGGGATCTAGAGCTATTTTCCAAGCTATCCATGTCGATCTATGTATCAGTAATTGTATAGCTAAGAGTTAGAAGAGAAGCATCGCCGAGTTTGGCGTTCACTGCCGTCCTTCGATACATACACCGCCGTGCATTGCTTCGTTGCCGCTTTTTCGTGGGACATTGTTTGCCCACACGATCTGACTGTGAGGGCAAGAGGGTATTGCTAGATAATGACCTGCTGTATCTGCCCGGGGGTGTTTGCAGGTTGCTTCCCGTTAATGGAGCTTGAAGGGTGCAAGGCTTCATTGATCAGCAACGAATTACAAAGCACATAATCGTGCACAAATCCACACCCATCAAGAAAACGTAATCTTCTTCATTGTCAGCCCCTGATATATATCCTCCAGTACGCCCCTCTTCCTCTTCCTGCTCTCATCCTTCTCCTCTCTCTCCACCACCTCGTCCTCGTCTAACTCCGCATCTTCCTCCGTCCGCGGCTTCCACGCCATAATACTCCCGTCCACATGCGCAGAATACAACTCCACATCATGCGCGCGCCACGCCAGCGCCGTGATCTTGTCTTTAATGTTCCGCTGCCCCTTCTCGGGAGCATCGTGGGCTACGCGACTTTTGTCTGAGCGCCGCAGTCGCCGGAACAGTTTGCCCTCGAAGAGCTCGTAGGCGAGGATCTCGTGCGCGTTCGGGTAAAACAAGACGTCTTTTTCCAGGTCGAGCATGCCGACGGGCGCGAGGACGGGGATGGTAGGCGCAAGACCCGAGTTCTTGACCATGGGGCCGAAGTTGGCGAGCGTGTTGGCGCCGGTTGATGTGGACCATACGCGGATGCGCTCGTCGTGGCCGCAGGTAATGAGATGGTGGCCGTCTGAGGTCCAGACTATGCCGTTTACGGGGCCCCTGTGCGCTTTCCCTTGGATCGAGGTCCGGTTGTGAGACGCCGTTGAGTGAGCTGTGACGCCTACTGAGTCTTCATAGTCTAGATGGCCTAGCTCACCAACACTCCGCCGAATGTCCCAGAACCGCACACTCCCATCCGTAGCCCCGCTCGCAAGAACATGTTCCCTCGTGGGACTCCACGCCGTGCTCAAAATGGCGCCTGAATGCCCCGCAAGCGAATGCGTGCTTGCCCCGGATCTCAAATCTACAAGCCGCACAGCGGGATGTTGCGTCGCGCAAGCGACAAGGAGATGCGATGCAATTGGGGATAATGCGATATTGTACACGACGGAATCGAGATCGAACGATGCGGATGCTGCGAGCGTTTCCGAGCTGTATACTTTGACGGTGTGGTCGTAGGACGAGGTGAGGAAGGCGAGCGAGTCGAACGGGTAGAAGGATACCTGCGTTATGCCTAGCTTGTGCTCTTCGGAAGTCTTGGTTATCGCGGACAAAGGGCGGTATACGCCGTCTTCATTGGAACGGGTAGAGGGCGTCTCGAGATCCCAGATTGCGATCGAAGAGTCGGCGCCTCCAGAGAGGAGGTACCGGCCTTCGAATTTGTCGATCGTGAGGGCGTTTACACCGGAGATGTGGGCGGGGGGACGCTCATCGTCCGTGGACGGAGGGTTGGACAACTGGCTGAATGTCACGGTGGTGGGTTGCAGGGAGTAGACAAGGCGCGAGCAGGTGGCGCGTCTGAGGACATCGTTGGTGTGGAAGCCGTAGGAGCGGTTGAGGAGGTGTTGTGTGTTCATATGAGACTACATTTGGAGGATTTGGAGGTTAGATAACAATGACAATGACTCGATGCGCGGTTGGAGCCTGGATGGAAGGAGCTATGACCAGCGGTTCGTTACGTAAGACATCCCATAGCATTTGAGTTCAAGCTAAGCTTCATCTCTCTATTGCTCACTCACCTTGCGCGAGTTCCATGCACGATGAGAATTCGGGGATGAGGCCCACAGAATTGTTCAAACGTCCGCCGTCGGAGACGTCTTCAGGTGATGAAACAGAGCGTTTTCAGCCCGCGTCAAAGCGAAGAGCAACTGTGTATGATGCCGTAGCAGGTAAAACATTTCGCATCACACGCCGAAAGGCACTACTTACATTCGTAAGGCAGAGTATCTCAATGGGGTCTCATCCCCCCACAAACCCTCGCCACCGCCTCCAAACCCAGCGCAAATCAGCCCCTCCGCCCTGACGAAGTCCTCTTCAAAAGTGCCAACGCGCCAACCCGCTACGAAGAAACCGACTACTACTTCGCGCATGCTAATCTCCCTGAGGACCAGAAACTTCCGAGTGGAGATTTGCTGAGTGCGCTGCATGCGTATATTGCAAAGTACTATGCGAGAACTGACGAGAAGGGGAACCAGAAGGTGTGGAAGTGTATGGATGAGACGGCGCTTATTGCGCTGGGGATCTTGATGGAAGAGACGGCAAGGGAAGTCCTGGGTGAAACGGGGGATTTGGCTTTTTTGGAAGGAGATGAGGACGGTGGTGAGGGTAGTTCTGAAGGGTTGCGAGAGGGGAGCGTGGATGTTGCTACTGTGGGACTGAGAGATGCTGATAGCATCTCACAGGAGGAAAGAGCCGAAACCTACTCAATTTCCTCGCTGTCTAATGATAGCTCTAGAGGTTCAGCAGAAGAAATCGAATAATGGGTATCCCATTTCATCGAACGGAGCCAAGTTCGAAAGTAGGTAATGCAAGATCTCTTGACTCCTTCATTGACTACTCTTGTTGCGACGCTTCGCTTCTCATGAGCAAGGTCGTCATTCGTCATTACAGGCGTGTGGTCCCCGATTTCGAAAGCTTGTCTTGGCAATCTCGAGGAGGAAGGCACGTTGGGTCAATATTTCCGCACTTGCTTTGAGCTCAATCCTTCCGAGCTCAATCCTTCCTCTCTCATTCAAGACGTCCTTCACTTCGCCATCTCATCGCTTCGACCATGGTGAGAGGCGTGAATGCTATTACAACTGACCAGGCCACTGACCTCAACCACAGGCACCCAAAATGACAGCCAACGTCGCCAAACAGGCCTCTATTCTCGCATGGTTCCACAAGACAGCCGTCGCGCACAGCATCAAGGATCTCGAGAAGGCTTTGCCCTCTGTCGCGTCAATCAATGGGATGCAAGTCAAGGACTATCTGCAAGCACTCTCAGACGACAACAAGATTCGAGTCGAGAAGATCGGTAGCGGCAACTGGTACTGGAGCTTCCCGAGCGACGAGAAGAAAGCAAAGGAGGCTGCTCTCGAGAAGGCTCAAGAAGAGCATAACAAGGCCAATGCCACCCTCGTAGAATTGCAAGCGAAGGTCGATGAGGCGGGTGCGGCACGTGAACAGGACGATGAAATACTCCTGGGGATAGGTAACGCTGATTACTCTTGGGCTTTGGAAGACGACTGACATTTCCCAGGTGGTGACCGCAAGACTCTCATAACTAAGCATGCCGACTTGACCAAAGAGCTCGAGAAGCTTCGACAGGATCTAGCCGCATACTGCGAGCAGGACCCAGTCGAGATGAACAAGAAGAAAGAGGAAACCCAGCAACTCAAGAACGAGGTAGAGAAATACACCGACCACATACTCAGCATGGAGGGCTGGCTAAAGGTACACACAGGTGGAGACAAGGAGCAGATGCTCAACATCATGCAAATGTCCTATGGCGATGAGTTTGACGAAGAAGAGGGCGGCCTACGTGAGCTGTGATTTGCAACGCTCAAGTATTTCGAGATCATTGCGTACGGTAAGGATCTCGGGAGAGTTGGGAGTGTAACATGGCAATATATAGCCCACACAATGTTCGTGGTGGTGAGCGAACAGTGAATCCCAACAAGTTGTCCTCGACGGGCGACGTGTAGACGCAACATGATCACTTTTTTGGGCTGATATCTAAGCCTCATGCACGTATGATTCATCACCACTCACCTGCGTATTCATCCTGCTGAACATGCTCGAAGCCTTGCGGCCTGAGTCACCCCAAATGCCTGTCCCTGTGTGCTAGCCCGAAGTGGCTGTGGTGGCTTGTGTGCTCGGTGGCTGAGCATGAAATCCACAAATTCGCTTCCGGTCCCGCGTCACTATCACTTTCATCAAACCGCTAATCAAACGTTCGACGCCGAAGTACAAAAGCCTCGCGCATCTCTTCCCAATCCTTTCGCTTATAAAACAACCCTCAAGCATTTCACAAAGACTACTCAGCCAATAACTCAACCCCTTCCCCCGGCACAATTTTGGCTACCAATATTTCTTCGACACAACCCCGCATGGCGTCAACCACCGGAACCTCGAGCGCCCAAGACAACCCCCCGGGCCCCAATAGCTCACCGCGGCGTGGAGGAAATCGAAACAGAGGAAGAGGACGAGGAGGACAAGGCGGTTTCGAGGAGGGCCATGAAAACTACTCTCGAGGACGGGGAAGAGGAGGCAATCAGGCTGGACGTGGCGGGAGGGGCCGTGGCAACAGAGACGGCACAGGAAATCGCGGGGAACGACCCCAAGAGAGGAGCTTAGGAAAAATGCCGGTAGCCCAAGCAGATGACGCGCAGGGGATTCCGCAGGTTGCCGCGCCAGCTGCACCTGCCGACGATGACGAGGACGCAGAGGTTTGCTTCATTTGCGCCTCAGCCGTTCAACACCACGCTGTCGCTCCTTGCAATCACCGGACATGCCACATCTGTTCTCTGAGACTGAGAGCACTATACAAGACCAAGACGTGTGCCCACTGTAGGACCGAGGCTGACCATGTTGTCTTCACGGATGATGCGACAAAGAGCTTCGAGGACTTCGCTTCGGCCGACTTCTTCAAGTCGGATAACAACCTTGGTATCCACTTCGAGAACCCAGGAATCTTCGAGGACACCTTATTGTTGCTACAGTACAACTGCCCCGATGGCGAGTGCGATGTTGCTTGTTTGGGATGGCCCGACTTGCACCGGCACGTGAAGACGGCCCATGGGAAAGTCATGTGCGATCTTTGTACGCGGAACAAGAAAGTCTTCACACATGAGCATGACCTCTTCACATTCGCCGAGTTAAGAAAACACCAGAAGTTTGGCGATGACGACCCGGGTGCCGTTGATCAAAGTGGGTTCACCGGACATCCAGAGTGCGGGTTTTGTCGACAACGATTCTATGGAGACGACGAGCTTTATACACATTGCCGAGACAAGCATGAACGGTGCCACATATGTGATCGCCATAGTGAAGGTCGAAAACAGCAATACTACGTCGATTACAACTCCCTGGAAATGCATTTCAAGAAGGACCATTTCCTTTGCCCAGATCAGGAGTGTTTGGACAAGAAATTTATCGTCTTTGATTCCGAAATGGATATCAAGGCGCACCAACTGGAAGCTCATCCGAACGGCCTATCCAAAGATGCTCTTCGAGATGCTAGGAGAGTAGACATATCTGGTTTCCAGTACCGGGCTCCACATGAGCCGGAGATGAGCAGTCGCAGCAGAGGGCGGGGGCAAGACAGTGGGAGGGGTCGAGGACGAGGACGAGACCCGAATTCGGAGCCACTACCTCCCTCATCTGCACAGCCGATGAGCAGGGCGGAGCTGGCATATCAACGGCAAATGGCGATTCAGAACTCGCAGCCGGTCACAGGGCGAGCATTCGGTGGCCAGCTCACTGCTCCTACCCCAAATGAGGCGTTTGCTGCCAGGTCGCCACCAACCGCAGTAGAACCGGCTACCGTAACAGCATCTCGTCCAACATCATCTCGCCCAACAGCAACACCAACAAACAACGCAGCGCAGCCGAGTCTCAGTTCCCAACCTGTCAGCTCCATCCCCCAGACACCTCAAGAGCAGGCGCGTCTCTTGCGGCACAGCGCGGTCACGGAGCGGGCCACGAACATGCTACGCAACAACCAAACCAAGCTTGCAGATTTCAGGTCACAGGTATCGGCATATCGCAACGCAAAAGTAACGGCAACACAGCTCATTGAGGGATTCTTTGCCCTCTTTGACACCACTTCTGCTGAGTTGGGCAAGTTGGTCAAAGAGCTCGCAGACATCTTCGAGATTCCATCGAAACGAGACAACCTGCTCAAAGCATGGAGCGATTGGAAAGCGATCAACGAAGACTATCCGTCTCTGCCGGGCACGGCTACAGAACTGTCATTGAGTGGAGGTCCGGCGGCGCATGGCGGATTGAGAGTACTGAAGCTGAAGAGCTCGACGGCACAGTCGTCACGGTCTGCAGTCAGCAAGCAAGCCAGCTGGAACAGCACAGCTTCGTCGAGCAGCCCGTTTCCTGCGCTTCCCGCGGCGCCATCAGGTGGTCGCATAGGGGCGAAACCTGGGCAAACGCCCTGGGCCTTATCCTCCACGGCAACGAGCGCTCGCGCTTCACCTATGCCATCCCGTGCTACCTCGTCCGTGGCGCTGAATAAGCAAGTCAACAGCAGCAATGCCGACGCATTTCCTGCACTTCCTGCAGCGGCCAAGCCCACGACCACAATCTTCAGTCCCGGTTACCCCGGTCCAGGACTGATCCGAGACAACAGTGGGCGAAACACGCCGCTCAATGCGTGGACGGGCGCTGGAGCGGGCTCGAGCGACAACACAAATGCGTTGGCATCGGAGGACGCAGGGGGGGGTGGAGGCAAGAAGAAGGGTAACAAAAACAAAAAGCAGACGCTCTTCCACTTCGGCTAAGCATAGAGTGAGGTGCAGACACGGCTGCAGCTAAGGATCTTGGACTGCCCAATACGGCATGTGGATTGAAGAAATGTGAGCGGGCGCCAACAGGCATTCAGGCAATTCGTGCATGTCGGGGAATTTCGCGAGGGGCTGATCACCCTCCTCGCGATGCAACACTGGCACTACCCTCCACGTGAGGGATAATCACGCGCACAGCTTCCGTAGTTATCTGGTAGCCATGATGTGGTAACAGCCCAACCAAAACCAAGAGATCATGTAGCCTACCATTTCCCTATCACGTGTCGTGTTTACAGTGTGCCCGACACCCATGGACGGGGGCGTTTTTTAGCGTTCCAGATCACCGGGCTGGCGGTGGGCAATGCCCAGGTGGGAAGGGAAGGGGACCAACAGCCAGCACATTGGGCACGCCTGGAATGCGCTGCTGAGGCGAAGAAAATTGACATGGCATGAGAGGAGCCCAAGGGGCCGGCGCTGGCTAAGGCTAAATTGATTAGTACCTTCGAGAACAGCGAGTGTTTGGGATAAAAGAGGTCGCTCCATAGAGAGGTGTGTGTTTCATGCGCACGATCACCGCCCAAACCAGCCACCCGTTCACTAGCCCGGCGCCGAGAACCAAGCGACTGAACTCGCTGCGACTCTACTCTGGCTTGCCCTCCCATCAACGACGTACTACATACACAGAGCGCACGGCGTGGTGTAGGAAGGTACCACAGGATCTGCAGCGCCTTCATACAGGCACCGAACGTGTTGGGATAAGCTTAATTCTCCCCTCTCGTCTTGTTCCCCACAACTTGAACCCCTCCGAACACCTCGAAGCAGCCTCGTCGCGTCGGTGAGGGCAGCGCATCACCGCCTCTTCTCGCTCTGCATCCTCCCTCCCGCTCGCTCCTTTCTTTCATCTTTGCCTCTTGCCCTTGCCCGGATCGCTCCTGCCCGCACGTCCAAGCACAAAGACATTGCGTCTGAACGACCTCGGGGACTAAGGACTACGCACGCAACGCCATCCCAGACTTCACCACACCGTCTGCGCGTGCGCTTGCCCTTGGACAACCCCGATAAAGCAGCCCTAATCGTTGTCATGTACGCCTCGCGGCAGAACAACAACCAATATCCCGTGCCCGCTCCCCCACACTCACAGATGAAATCTGAGGGCACGTCACTACCTCCCATCCCAGCCCCTATGGACCACCAAAGCATGATGGCTCTGCCGCCCGCCCAAGGTCAGCAGCAAGTTCAGCAAGTCTATGGCGGCAGCAGCGATCACCTCAAGCCCTTCACAGGTCGCAAAGGGGACCGAATATACCGGTATGTCTTCTTGGATGCTCACCCCGCTGCGAACCGCAACTCACGCTTTGCAGGCTGAAAGTCGAGCAGCAACCCATCAGAGCCCGAATGTGTGGGTTCGGTGACAAGGTAAGACTCGCCTCACGTCCCGTCGGTTTGCTGCAAGACTGAGGCATGTGGCCAATGACAGGACCGACGCCCCATTACTCCTCCTCCTTGCATTCGGCTGATCGTGTGCGACGCGGCCACGGGCAAGGAGGTCGATTTCCAGGACGTCGACAGCACTTTTTTCGTCCTCACTGTGGACTTGTGGGATGCCGATGGCAGCCGAGAGGTCAACCTAGTTCGCCATTCCAGCGGTGCCCCCACCGTCTCCATCTCCAGTTCGACGACCACCTCGTATCCCCCGCCCCAGGAACGCCCTCCTATGTACATGTCAACTCCCATGATGCCTCAATTTGACCCTTATGGCCGTCCACTACCTGCCCCTCCACCTCCGAGCAATCCTTACAGCGCGCCTTCTATGCCTCAGGGCTACTACCCTGGTCCTCCAGGAGGTGCACCATCTTCATCGTACCCCTACGGCGGACAAAATCCATATGCACCAAGCCAAGTACAGATGCCGATGCCGGTTGCGCCTCCGCCGAGTGCAACAGGCATGTTCACCAGGAATCTGATCGGGAGTCTCACTGTGAACGCCTTCCGCCTCACCGACACAGAGCAGAAAGTGGGCTTTTGGTTTGTCCTCCAGGACCTCTCAGTGCGGACAGAGGGTCTCTTCAGGTACACATCAAGCCCATATCATGAGCGCGTAGTCTTGCTAACAAGTGTCTTCCAGACTGAAGATGAACTTCGTCGATGTTGGAAGTGGACAAGGAAACAACACACTCAACACCGGCCGCGCGCCTGTTCTCGCCACTTGTTTCTCGGAACAGTTTCAAGTCTACTCCGCCAAAAAATTCCCCGGAGTCATCGAGAGCACGCCGCTCAGCAAGGCCTTTGCGAGTCAGGGTATCAAGATCCCCATCCGCAAAGATGGGCCCAAGACGTTGAGTAACCAGGCTGAGTATGATGCTGATGAGTAGAAATAGAAGCTCTCCGAGTCTTTTATAAACACCTACCTGCACCTCATGCTCCACGCAGAGACGAAAAATCGCTTATCTGGGCAGGAGGCATCAATGAGACCACAGAGAACGATGATATTACGGCATGAGTCATCAATGAGACCACAGAGAACGATGATGCTACGGGGTGGCATGGCTGGACCTACCGGAGAACTAGGTAGATCTAGGTGAGCTGTTTGGCTTAGATTGGCATTTGAGTCAATCAAATAGCCTTGGCTTCTTAATATTCTACAACAAGTGGCGTTGCTACATTTGGTTAAGGATGGACGATTTCGCTTTTGTATTTGAATTAAAGATGTGGGTAGACGTGGATTCTGGGCCTTCTTGGCGCCTGGTAGGACGATAGAGGGAGTTGTGAATAAAAGCCTATATAAGCTAACAACACAATTGTGATATGAGATGTACTGCACGTTCCCGCATCCAAGTCTACCTACCAGCATGGCTTTCATAGATTCTCTTAGATGCATACCTGTTATTTTTCTTGGACATAAGGAATGCAGAACTAGTCTAGATGGTATGGAGATTGATAAACTACAGGATAATTAAGAAACCACAGTTGAGATGGAAGTTGACTAACAGAGAGCGAACACTTATCGGCTAACCTTGCCTACATCAGCCTCGTAAGAATAGCCGATTTAGAATCTGTTAGTTCCAAAATCCTTCATAGGTGTCAAATTAGAAAGAACCTCGAGGAAGAAATTACATGTACTGCCACCTGCCCTTCTACTTTCTCTAATATTAATACTAAGTAACCCTCTACCTCAATCTGGGTCCTGACAATATAGTCGGTACCTAAGTTAACTTCATTACTCTATCAACAGCAATCTAACCGCGGACAACAAATATTCGATCTTTCATCTCCCGGTGGCAGACACGAAACCTCGCGTTATATAAAGGCTTAATCCACCAACAATACACCGTGCGTCAAGGCTTCAGATGCATATGGGCTATGGAGTTGGATCTGACTCAAACCTGGGCCGTCCATATCGATAAGCTGAGTTCAAGCATGGCCACTTCGACAATAAGATATCTCAACATTGCCATCTGCCGCAACTATAATGGATCAGACATCTTGCTCAAAACCCGATTTGCTGACACTACTGCGACGTCGGCTACTCTACGACCTGTCGAGGGTCTTGTCGCTCCCAATCTTCAACGCGTTGACATCTCTCTGTATCTTCCCAATGTGGCATACAAATCCAAACTATATGTTCCGAGAATTGATGGAATGGTAGAAATGTGCCTTCAGGGAGATATTGTAAGAGTTGGGAATATGCTAGTTGGAGGGGATGCGGTTGTGAGTGAGACTATTATGTCTGGTCTGCCTCCTACGATGAAGTCTGAGTTTCGGAGGGTTGCTTTACAACAGCACGATTAAGTGCAGGAAATATATTGAGAACACCCACACGGATATGTACTCGTTAATAGCAGAGGACACTACATGAAATCAATGCTTGCCAACACCTGGGCACCTTTCAATTCTTGTTCTCAACCTTCATTTCGCTTTGACAAACGGGTAGACTCAGAGTGAGATGGTGACGATTAATATATGGCATGGTTCGACGTATACGTTAGAATCGAGTGGAGAGATTGAAATTCTTCCAATATTGAGGGGAATTCCGTGCAGAATTTTAAAAAATGTGGTACGCGGTTTTAGACACACCAATTAATGAGTGGAAAATGGTTGCTGAAAGTAACACGGTACGCTTAACTGTCATGCTTCTGCAACTTTGACTCTTCCTTTTACCAACATCTTTCTCGGTAGCCTTGCGCTCTGCACTCAGTCGACCTGCGTTCTGGGTTCTTCTATGCCTACCTCTTCCGCCAAGCACAAGCGACTAACAACATCCTGACATCACGTTACGCCATCCCAACGAAAACGACTCTCGGTAGCAAATACGTCCGGTCAAATCACTCGCTCCAGAGCTATTAAAGCCACCAAAGCAGCTCGCATACAACAAGGCCAGTCGTCGTATCCTAGTGCCATATTCCGATTCCTCGACCTTCGGCGAGAAATACATGATCAAATATACAATGAGATTTGGAGAACCAAAGACTGGTTCTTGACATGACACGATGGGTTCTAGTTCAAAATCGAGTACGACAAGACAAGGAAGATTTTCTTGGGCATCAAAACACTGGCAAGGCTTTCACATCTTTACTCACCGTCAATAAGCCATTCGCGCAAAAAGTGGTTGAGTAGTTCCAGCGCTGGCATAATCCTGAAAACCTAGAATGGGCTTCCTCACACCCTGCATCAAATACACAAGTCCGATCTTTGATCTCTCTGTGGACGACAAAAGCTCTTCACGTGCCCCAGGTCAGGCTTAATTTCCCGTATATAATTAGCAGTAGGCGCCAAGGCGCTCAGACACGCCTAGAAGTGACTCCTTAGCGGGCGAAAATATTGAAAAGACTCAATGCGGACATAGACACGTACGCCACTCTCAAGCAACTCCGCGCTGGTTTGGTTTTGGGTCACCGCTGGAGAGACGCCAGCATATCTGATGACAGTGTTGCGCCGCTGGGTGATGTGATAGCTCTCTGGCTTTTTGCTCCTTTGAGCCTGCAAAGAGTCAAGTTGGCGCTTGGATTGCCTAGTTCACACAGCCCGACATTCAATGGCTTGGCTGAGAGGCGCATTCAGGAGGAGATTATAGGGGTTTGGAAGACGCTTGCCGGGGAAGAAACCAGTATGTGCTCGAATGCTGTACCTGCTTCCATACGTACAATCAAGTTCGAGTCTAACATATTCAAACGCCCACAAAAATATACATTAATTAGTTTAGAGCGAAGTACACAACGCGAACCTTGCTTACGAGTTGTAATTCTCATCTTTTGCAGTTATGACACGGAAACCGAGTGCTTTGGCGACATGAAGAGTATATGGGTGT
This sequence comes from Beverwykella pulmonaria, assembly GCA_001599595.1. Lineage (NCBI taxonomy): Eukaryota > Fungi > Ascomycota > Dothideomycetes > Pleosporales > Melanommataceae > Beverwykella > Beverwykella pulmonaria. The sequence continues at coordinate 2,122,287 of BCHH01000004.1, forward strand.
TCAACTCGAGAGATGCCTTGCGACCAGCTTCTGACTCCATGAACGCGGAGAATTGCACATTATTACAAGTCACAACACTATTCGGAAGAGGCATGCAATCCTCATAGCGAGCATGCAAAGTCTCATAATGGGCATAACACTCCCTCTTTTGGTCCTGAAAAGCCTTACGCAAGCTTAGAAGAGACTCTTTCTGAGCATTTGACAAGCTATTTAGGATTTCCATTCTGGCTCAAGTGTGGATGGTGCCTATTATGCCTCAAGTCCGCAAATACATTACCTACAAACTCGCCACCAGCCCCGGCAGCACACTCTCTTCCGTATACAACCAGCACATACTACTATCCTGCGACCTCCACGCTGCGCCCGTCCAGTACGTATTCCTCTTCCCCTGCAACGCATACAACTCCTTATAATACCCCTTTTTTATTTCTTCACTCCCCACGCCCATATTGTACGGAGAATGGTTACTGAACACAACAAACTCCGGCTCCGTCTGCTTCGCATCGCTAGGATTGTTCTTTTGATATCGTTTAATGGACGCGATAATGTCTTTCTTTACTTCGTCGTCGGAGAAAGTTTGCCCTCTTGGCGTAACGTAGTACACAATTTTGAGGTTTGGGTTGGGAGTAGGAATAATGTTGTTGGCGCCCGGCGGCGGGGGTAGGAAGAGTGGGGTGTCTTGTCCCATGGCATTAATGGTGAGGTCGGCTGGTAGGCCGGTATTTTTAACGATACTAGTGTAGTAACCAATACTTGTGAGTTTGTCGAAGAGGTTGCGCTCTTCGGCGCTGGGGTTGAAGGCGGAGAGGTAAGAGGTGATGGGCGGGATACTAATGAGGAGTTTCTTGGCGATAACAAGTCTTGGGCCTGAGGGTGTCTGGACGACCAGGCGGACGGGGGTGTTGGAGTTGCCGCGGGCTGAGGCGGAGACTGTGGAAGAGAGGAGGAGGGAGTTTGAGGAGAGGAGTTCTTCCTGGGCTTTGGAGTATAGCTCGCTGTTATTGTGGTGTTGGGTCGTTAGTAATGTGGTGCTTAGAAGATCAATGCCCATCGTCCTGATCACTTCGACTGTAGGTAAACTTAAGATACCCTCCGAAGTTGAGATGAACAGGAAATAGTAAACGGCGGCTTCAAGGTGATACTTTGCCGCAAATTCTCCAAAGGGAAGAAGCAAGTCCGCCGGCACCGGATCCGGGAGGTAAAACCCACGATTTAGGTCGGGATACTTGGCAATCTGCTCGCCATAGCGCTGGAGAGCCTCGCCAAAGGCTGTTTGGTTGGCAGGTGGCAGCCCAGTGATCTGCTTGCCCGTCCTCATATCCACATTTTGGCTCCTTCCATGCGCAGAGAGGTCCGCGGAAACAAGATTGAGGCCAAAGCGTGCGAAGTATTTGTGAACCAAATCAAGGTTATGGAAGAATTCAACTCCAATGTCAATTGGTATCTTTGTCTCAGGATCGATGTATGTTTCGGTATGTCCTCCGATACGAGCTTTCTTTTCGATGACAATGACGCTCTTGCCCTGGTCTTTGAGTCGGATGGCGGAGTACGTTCCTGTCGAGCCTCCGCCTATGATCGCGACGTCCTTTTTGATGATGTGGTGGGGAGCGTAGGAGTTGGGATCAAGATTGTAGGTAGAGTCTGGGATGGAGAGAACGGAGGGGATGATTGTCAATGTCACCGCTGCCGCGGCGATCGAGGTGAAGAACTGCATGTCGAGAAAGACAGCTTATAGAAAGGTCTGCGAAGGATGAGACGGTTCTCTCGAAGATGAGGAAATGCTGAGCTTTTATGGGCATGCAATTATTCTGTCATAATGCTTTTTCTGCCCGTTTTCAACCGCACACTGGCGCCCAAGGCTGAGCCCACATAGCCCTAGAGTACAGCACAAATCGACTCACCTACCCAAGTAATGGATGCGAAATATTGATCCAACGTTAAACAAACGGTTCCAGAAAGCCTCTTATTGACGAGGCACACCTAAGGTATACAAGAGCTGATGGGCTTGAAATTGGAACCCTGACATGTGGAGTGTGGGCTAGCAGTAGTGCTCATTTGTGGATTATGCCGTTGACTTGAGCTGAAAATATGCGAGAAGGTCCACGTACGATGCGGCTGGTACCACGCAGCCATGCCAATCGTGTGCGACCTGGTGACATTAGCTTACTGCGCCGATTCCATAGGTTCGGGGTGTAGGTATGCAACCCCGCTCCCGCTAACATCGACAGGAAAACAAGTGACTTTAAGTTGCGGGATCGAGCGCTAGTGAGAGGATACGGTAGAAATAGCGCATGGGCGTATTGGTGGATTGCCTTGAAGGTTCGACCGTCGGGGATGCACGTCTGAGTAGAGCAATCTGATAAAGTACATACGTTAGGACGTATAATCAACCAAGATTTATGTGCGGCAAGGACCGTGTGGGGTGATTCAGGTTGCTTAGGGGAGAGTCAATCATCGGAGATAGGTAAAGAGGGGAAGAATTGATAGATGGGGGGACATAAATAAGAGAGAAACGTAGTGAAACATACGTGGAGGGAATATGGCCCCGGCTCAGTGGAAGAGAAACAGAACCAGAGGGCAAAGAAGGGAGTCAGACACCGGAGTGAATTGATTCTTCCAACTCAGTCACGTGCTGAAATGAATCCAGCCAATCAGAGAGGCCACATTAGCGTCCAAGTCCCGACCAATCATGACTCGCACCGTACATAACCCACAACCGCAAACCTTCAACTCGGAACGAGCAGAGTAATAATCAAGCTTTGCAATCGATATACACGTACTTTCCAGCCCTTCCATGCCCCCCTTCCCCCTCGGAGAACCGCACGCCCTTATCGACCTCAAACGCACGTATATCAATGCTTATCTCCATTCTCTCCACTTTTGCCTTTCAAACCACGAGGGTTGCACCGTCGATCTCCACAATTCTCTGCGTTCTGACAAGTAGATGTGCAACAGGCAGGGGCACTTGCATGTCTAGTATGACCTGCATCGGCGCTTGTCAACATGGTTTGTAGGACTATTTTCGCCTATCTCCTACAGTAATGTCGCCCTGAGCAGGAGCGGCATACTAATTAAGGAAACCGGCCCATGGCGTCACCCGCGGTACGGTACGTGGTACCCGAACTCTTATATCAACTGCATTCTTTCCTTCGCAGTCGCCCTCCCGATAAATAGACTTCCAATTTTCCTACATTCGCGTTCACCTCGTATTGTTTATGTTCTTTTTTATGCGAAATGGAGCACACGAGTGACCAAAATGTCCATATCCCGGGCACAGTTCATCTGGTAGATTTGCTGGGCACGATGAAATCAAAGCACGCAGCAGGCAACCAGAAAGACATCGTTCTCGTCCCCGCTCCCTCTTCCGACCCCGACGACCCACTCAATTGGTCGCCCTCCAGGAAAGCTCTGAGCACGGCTTGTATGGGCGTCTACACGTTGATGGTGGGAATCGCAAGTGCTGCAATCTACAGCGTGCTCGAGCCGATTAGCGAAGACACTGGCTTGACATTATCGGACCTCAATCAAGGAACTGGGTGAGTCAAGTACATGGAAGTCGAAGTGTCATGGCAGGCTCTCACGCATTGCAGGTTCATGTTTTTGTTCTTTGGCTGGGGATGTCTGGTGTGGCAACCACTCGCCCTGCAGTACGGGAAACGCCCAATATATCTTCTGTCGATGGCTGCGACCCTCGCCACTCAGGTGTGGGCGCCGTACACGAAGACCAATGGACAGTGGATTGCAAATAAGATTGTTCAAGGGTTTGTTGGCGCTCCGATTGAGAGTCTGTGTGAGATCAGTGTTACTGATATCTACTTCACACACGAGCGAGGGAGATATATTGGGCTGTATGCACTCCTCCTTGCTGGTAGCAATTACTTCGCACCGATCATTGCTGGGTTTATTAATGACAGTCAGGGTTGGCAATGGGTGTTGGTCAGTAAACATGACCTAAACCCGTAATCTCAATGCTGACGAACCAAGTACTGGTGTGCAACCTTCTGCGGAATCGGCTTCGTATTCCTCTTCTTATTCATGGAAGAGACAAACTACGCCCGGCACACGGTTGGCACTCCGCCATCTACCCCAGGCATCTTCATCCCCGCCGAGCCTGCCGATGCCGACCCAGAGAAGACCATTCCTGTAGAGAGCTCAGCCGGATCCTACCACGCTCCCACCTACAAGCGCAAGACGTACCTCGACAAAATCAAGCTATTCCAAAGAACCGATCTCCAGAAGCCAAACCAATTAATTGGAATGATGACGCGACCCCTAAAGTTCACAACGTTCCCTGTCATCTTCTACGCAGGCTTCAGTTACGGATCCAACCTCGTTTGGTTTAATGTTCTTAACGCAACCGCCTCGCTCATCCTCGGTGGAACATATGGCTTCGCGCCCAGCATGGTCGGTGTGAGCTACATTTCCCCTCTGATCGGTGTCGCACTGGCCGCTGCATATACCGGTTGGGTGGGAGACTGGTTTGTCATCCGGAAGGCACGCAAGAATGGAGGTTTCATGGAATCGGAGCACCGGCTCTGGCTTTTCGCGCCTTCCCTCGTCCTCATTCCATTCGGACTGATCCTCTGGGGTGTCGGCGCCGCTCAACATGTGCACTGGTTTGGCGTCGTGTTCGCGATGGGCGTCATCGCCATGACCAATACTTTCGGGATCCAGCTCTCCATCGCATACTGCATCGACAGTTACCGTGCGTTGTCCGGAGAAGCCATCATAACGGTCATCCTTATTAGGAATACGATGAGTTTCGCTATTGGTTACGGGATTACGCCTTGGGTGACAGACATGGGGCTCCAAGATTGCTTCATAACGGCCGCATTTGTGGGTTTGGCGCAAGTGATGACTGTAGGGCTGATGATCAAGTGGGGAAAGAAGTTGAGAGCTAAGAGTGTACCGAGGTACTCGGAGTATGTTGAGGAGATGACGAAGAGTGGGATGGTCCATTAGGTGACGGAAAGGAATGGTTTTATCGACTTGATCTATATCACAGTTATCGGGGCCATTGAGGTGGACCTCTTTTGGTGTCAATAAACTTTCTCGAATATATCCAAGCTTTGTTTACAGTCCAAGTTTTCCAAACGGGAGGATCTCGCCGACCAGGAACACCTCCTAGCTATGGTTTCACATAAGGTTCCTAGACATTTCCGGGTGCATTCCGCGTATTTGATATCTGAATGTTATTTCTCACACTGACTGAGCCTCCAGATTTCGATATTAAGAAATTGAGTTGAAAGACAGGTGAGTATGTGGTTTCTGGATGGCTTCCCGTAGTTGTTCGGATAGAGTCAAATTTCGCCAAGGCTCTTGCGCTGCGTGAAAAAAAGGATTTTGAAACGTAATTCGCCCTCAATGTGCATGCGCATGCGGTTGAGTCTCCACAGAACTCCTCGGACTCTGTCTTGCTGGGTTCTCGGTCTGCTCCACTCTTGTACCACGCTCTTTCACACTGTCCACATCGGCAACATTGATGCTCCTCCTCGAAGCCTTATCACAGTCTTCCACTGTGATCTCCGTTGCCTTCACGACCTCTACATCTTCAAGGTAGGACGGATTGGACCGGCTCACATCGTCCATCCTCGCATACGGCAAGTGACTCAACGAATGTATAGTTGAGCTCCCGATTGTATTGCGCCTTCTGGAATGCTTGTTTGCGCCAAGCCCTATCGATGTGTTCACGCGCGAATGTCGGTCAAATGGGCTGTCCTGGAAAAGATCCTGGAAAAGATCCAGTAGTCTTTTCAAGATGGAAAATTCCATTTTCAACTTAATACTGTACACCGCGACCTTGTACATTGACTGGATATCGTTGTGCCCTGAGTATTCGAGACCTAGTAACGTCATGTTGAGAGCGATGATGAAGATGTTGACCCACACGAGATGGGTCATAACCTTTCTAGAAGCGCGGCCTCGAATGTTTCCTTCAGATCCAAGGAACTTCGCAGACTTGTAAAGGTAAATTCCGGATATGAGGAGCTCTTGGATAAAGAAAATCGTGACTTGAACCTTTTCGTAGATGGTGTAGAGCAAAGAAAACTTTTCTGGATGAGGGGAGCAGTTGGTTCCGTACATTAAGACGATAATGGGGATGTGGCAGATGACTGCATCGACGATGATCATGACGAGGACCCAGCGTCCGGCGTTGTACATCATGAGATTGAGGCGTGAATACAGCACCAAAGATTGTCCAGTGACCATCATGGGCCATCCCACAGCGATCAGAGTAGTGCTAAGGTTAGGATATATGTCTTAGCGGGCGTTCAAATGTTAGGAATTAGAGCAGAGAGATAATGCTTACTACGAACTAGTTAGCAGAAATTTATAATTGTAGGGAAAGTATAAGCTCGAGAGTTTAAACCGTTCCAACATTGAACTAGCAACAAACCCTGCGAGTTGTACACCGATTCACGGACCTAAAGGATGCTGTTGGTGGTGATTTGGTAGAACTTGAAGAAGAAGCCCATGCCGGCAGGTATTATTCCCCAGGTCGCAACAAGGAGGGAGTAAAAGTACAGGCCACTGCGTCGCTTAAACGATGTGACGATGACGATTGTGAGTTCGATGACATTATACCACGCGATAGCTAGGAAGGCCATCAGAGTTAGGGCGAGGGGATATGATAGCGAGTAGCCGGCGCCAATGCCATAATCATGGATCATGTTGAGGGAGGATATTAGCAAATGGAGGTGTTTTTTGGACAGAAACTAAGGACCCGATGATTTCGCCTGAGAGACAAAGTAAACGAGTGTAGGGCGGAAAAGGTCGAGATGTGACATGAAAGATGCTTGGAAAAAATAGGACAGAATGAGAGGAATCGAGATAACAAATGGGACCCGAATATCAAGATGGCGATCTCGTACATTATGCTCAAACGCCTCGAAGTTTGTCGGGTTCACGCAGAGAGCACTCGTGAGAGGAGTCGCGGCCCACGGATCGAACTTGAGGCGTCACCGATCCCATGGCACTCTGGGGTAGCGAGTGATCGACGTGGCTCATATAGAAGTTACATCTCTTGTAGGAAGATCTTAAAACTTTAAGATTCAGCTAGAGCACATGGTTCTTTGCCCACCTCCAGCTGATCGGTCTTCGTGGAGCTAGCAAAAGATTTTAGAAGCTCTGGAAGTCGTGTCGATCCTCTGACCGCAAGGCCGCCACGTTGCAAGCTTGCAACCTTCTTGCTACTTGATATCGGATATGAAAGTTCCCTGGCAGATCAACCACGCCAAAGGTTTCGCATTGTAGAGATCGACAGATTAGGAATGTAGGTGGCTTCTTTAATAACCGATGTTGTCAAAAGAAGGCAAAAAAGAGAGGGATGGAGTGGTTGACATTGCCGAGCCGAGCCACGCGCTCGGGTCTCTTACCGGTATGGCGCACCAAATGATTGCACCTTTCCGGTCGTGCACTGAACGTCAGGATTCCATCTCCATTTCCATTTCTCTGAATCAAGTCATCGGTAGACCCGCATCATCCTTTCTCAGCTTTCTTTCAGCATATTGAGAGCGCTGAATAAACTCGAGATAACTGCCCTTCACCCCCCCTCCTGGAGCGTTGGCACAGCGCCGAGGAGATGTAAGAATCCTTCTCACTCCCAACTTTGCTTGATATCTGTGCCTATAAAAGAGCCTGAGGGCCAACAGGCGCCGAATTTCAGTACGTCCAAATTGACTCCTATCGACAGACCACTTGAGATTACACGCTCGAAGCCATCAATCATGAATAAATCATCATTTCACAAAGCCATTATTCATAACCTCCACTCTCAGATCCCTAGTCTTGACACCTTCCCCAACTTCTAAACAGGCGCCAGCGCAACCTTCCTCCCTTGCGGTTCCGCAACCCGTATTATGTCGCCCGCCTTCACATCTCCACCTTTCACAACAACCCCCATCACCCCAGCCTTATAAACAACCCCCCCTCCTGTCTCCCTTACCACCAACTGCTCCAATAACCCCTTCCTATGCCTCTCCACCCCCTTTCCAGGCATCCTCAGCCCCGTAATCTGCACAATCGGCGCATCATCCCCAGCCCCAAAGTACAAATACGACCCCTTCGACAATCCCAGAAGATCTATTCCCCATGTTGTAATGTTCTCTCCGAGTTCACCAGGCTGGATGGTGATGTTTCGGGTGGCGAGGTCTTGGAACAGCTCGTAGGGTATGAGATGGATTTGTCGGAGGTTGGGAGCGGAGGGGGTGGAGGCGCTTTGAGACTGGTGTTGGGTTGTGGTCCCGGAGTGGACGTCGTTCTTTACTCCGATGTTGGTGAGGAGGGTTATGGTGGGGGTGTAGGTTTTGGAGAAGGAGTGCGTTGTGGAGAGGTGTGTAGAGTGGACTGTGGGTGTTGCCATGGTCGACGAAGTCAGTCCAAAGATAGCGAAGCGATGATGCTCGGAGGACAGGTGGGTGGTTTAGAGGGGCAGATTCCAAGTAGGTAAGCATTCATTACTCTATGTGTCTATCATTCCACCGAATACTTGCTGCATGTGCAATCATGCCGTTCGGGAGAGGAAGGGTCGGCTTGATTTCCCATCTCACTGCGATTGGTGCTGGTGTTCCCGAGTCCGTGGTCTGATCTGTGGGGTAATCTTCTCACCCAATGAGCCAAGGAGCTTGATGCAGGGCATTGCATTCTGTGCAAGGCTGAACACCTGGCTGAGCGTGGGTGCGCAGGGTCCCTTGGTTAGAGCATGTGAACGGCATTTTCGCGATAAAGAGTGTTGGTGAAGTCCTGAGCATTCATAAATTGACTAGAAACGAAATCAGTTGCCGGCAAGCTGTAGGTATTACGAATATGCCTTCATCGGCGGCAGCGGACTTACTTTTGATGATTTTCGATGTTACATTTGAACAGTGTAGCCACCACCCACCGTGGTAATACCAATTATGAAGTTACCGAGAGGGAAGTTTGGCAGGTTGAGGAGTGAGTCGCACAAATATTCAGATACGTACGTCCTAATAGAGATTACTTAAATGTCGCTTATGGTGCTGCAGAAAGCTGCCTCGCTGTCATGATCACGGATGGCGAGCTCATTGTATATAATATGTGTCTCGTATTCCCTATATCCATGCACCACGTGCCCTCAATAACAACCGCTCTAGAACACCGCAAGAAAACTTTCTTCCCCGTAAATTCCTTGCCACTCTCGCTCCCCCATATTTCGGACGATTCGTGTTCTAAATATGTCGGTGTTCACATACATCATCCCCCAACGATTTTACCCACACCCCTGTTTGTCAATATCAGTATAGTAGCCGCACCAACACCAATGTCACTCGGGCCGCGTAATCTTTCAGACTATGTACAAAATTAAGGAAGTAGCGCAGTCGTACGCACCGGGTATTGATATGGTAGTCAATATTGGCAGACTGCGATGTGACGCGCATGGTGACATGTTGCCGTTCATTCCCGGGTACGAAGGTTAGGACGATCTTTATAGAAAGCCGGACCTGCCGGTAGTCTGGGTTGGAAGTATTCTGGAAGGTCTTATTTTTCTTGTGTTCTTGTCTTATGCTGGCCATTGACTGGAGGTGGACAGGAACGAAAATGTCGATTCTTCTCCCCTTGTACATATATCCCTGGGCTGGAGCGTGGGATCCCCTCTATTGGGTGTAAGTCTCCAATTGCCACCCTTCCAAAAATTCAAGCATGACTGAACTTCTTCTTTAGAGCAGCAAATAATCCGACCCTCAACTTCAGCGTCATTGTAAATCCATGTTCGGGGCCCTGCATGGGCTCTACGCCCGAAGCGACGTACCTCACAGAAATGCCCAAATTGAAGACCTACCCCAACATTCGTGTTAGCCTCCTTGATCCGCATCTCGAGACGGGCCGCTTACAACCACTAGACCTTTGGATATGTGGCGACGAACTATACCAACAAGCCCATCGATTCTCTGATTGCAGAAATCCACACGTATGCCATCTGGCCACAATTGCTGAACGACTCAAGGATATCCGTAGACGGCATTTTTTTCGACGAGACACCCGGTCCATATGACTGGCGGGCGCACGATTATCTAGCAGCCGCGAGGAAGGAGGTGAAATCGAGCGTGGGGTTAGGCCAGCAAGTCGTCGGTACGTTTTGTAGACCGACCCCATTCCACCATCCATGCAAAGAGAAAGATTGACCGAAAACCGTAGTCCATAACCCGGGCGCCATCCCCTACATACCCTGGAACTATCTCGACATTGCGGACATAACCGTTGTATTCGAAGAAACCTTCGCAAACTACATCGACGCACCAAAATTCAACTCGTTAAAAACTCTCTACACGAGCGCGAATACAACCAAGAACTCTTTCGCGCTCATGCTGCACACGGTGCCCAACATCCCTGATGAGTTGCTGGACTGGACAGTCAAGCAGATGAAGAGTATGGCGGGGTACTCGTTTATTTCGAGTGTGGGGACGGCGGGCGAGTATTGGCATAGCTTTTCGACTATTTTTACGCCGTTTATAACGAAGTATGCTGTGAAGACGAACTGAAGGGCAGGAAGGGGTGGATATTGTAAAATAGGGTCTTTTCTGTGTTTGTACATACCCAACCACGTTTACGTATCCAAATCCACCATATGTACTTTGTCGAGAGGTTACGCGGGTGTCACATAATCTTCTTGATACCAACTCCAGATATTCAACCCCACCTTCCTCCCCCTCTTAACCGGCAGCCCAGCATGCCAACTCTCCTTATATCCCGTCCCATCACTCCTCATGTTCTCCCAAAATACCGCATTCCCCTTAACCGGCTTAAACGTAACCCCTTCCAAATCCTCTCCCTCTTCACACACGATAAACCTACACCAACTCTCATCCCCCGGCCTCTTCAACCTCGGAAAATGCGTCCCGCCCCCCTCGCACTCATCCTCCAAGTACACCATGAAGCTGCTCACCCTCCCGGACGCAGACTTCGAACTAGACCAATCGTAGTGATACGTGTAATGTCCCCCAACTTCATACTTTTGACTCCAAAGCCGTTCGATAAAGACGTTGGATCTCCAGCCCTGGAAATCGCGCGCACGAGTTTCAATACACTTGACCACGTCGTCGCGATCCAATTTGGCCTTTTGCGAATGCCGGACTACAGGATCTAGACGCTCAATCCCAGATGTCCAAACGGTGGAGGGCATGAATGCGGGTTCACTATACACGTTAACATCGACCAAGGACTGTAAAACGATACTAGTGTCGAAAGGCTTGACCAGGAAATAAAGGGGAACACGTGACCCACCTCAACCCAACAACATGCCCCGCTTCATCCTCACTCACAAACCCCTCAATATAAACAACCAGCGGTTCTCTATTCAAAATATGAATCTTGTACTCATGCTTCGTACAATTCAAATTCCTCTCCGGAAAAACCAAACTATCCACCTGGTCGAAGCTTGAGAACTGCCTTCTGGGTGCATCATCACTGGGAGAAAATAAAGATAGCAGTGGCGCGCCAGCGAGTATATATGCGAAGACAGAAAGGACGGTGTATTGAATGAGCGTGCCGAAAGAGAAGGACATCGCACTCACGCAAGAGGAAGGAATGTGTGTGTGTGACACATACACACAGAGAGAGAAAGAGAGAGAGAGAGAGGAGAGAGAAATAGGAGAGAGAGAGAGAAACTGTTGGAATATATAGAATGTGGGAATCACGTGTGGATCACGTGGGATGTATGGATCACGTGTGGAGGTACCAATCACGTGTGGACACGTGGGGCACTAGCCTAATTAGGCTAGTGCACGCGTCGGTGATGTGGATGGTATTCCCTCTGCTGCACCGCTTCAAGATAGACAGACACAACGATTTATTACCACCTTTGAGAAACCCCATTGCTATTGCAATAGCCCTGTGAAACCAACAGAAACAGAGGTAGTGTGTGAGGGTTTAAAGATGAGATGCCGGGTTCGGAAATTATATGGGGCGCGATTCTTCGCCAAGAAAAGGCCAGGGGTGTGAAATGGCTAGGGGGTGTGAAATTAAGGTTGAGACTTAAGACGGAACGACTGTGCGCTGTGCAAGTGCCATCAGACGAAGCTACGCCGCAATCATACACATCACCCTCATAGAAAAGCGAATCACACAAGATGCAGGATAGAGAGACCAGATTCAAATACCATTGATAAACCATAAATACCTCTAATGAACACCCATCCCTATCCACACAGAGCAAGAAGTGAAGAGAGCCGTAGACATGACATAACCCAGCCCAATTCCCTAATCCATCTACCATGAAACCCAAAAGTATTGAAGACTAACTGTAACCCATGGCATGCATCCATGTCAACGCATATCACTTCATCCTTGGTGATTTCGAGCAGCAGTACAATAAAAGTTCGAAGTTCGCAATAGACCGAAGTCGAAGGAGGCGCCGGTGAGGAAAGGAAGATAAGGGAATCTATCCCCAACGCATTCTAAGAAAACCTTGGAATCCTAGGAAGCATCTATAGAATGATCATGTCCAATGTGGAGGTCCATTATCAAAGCTCGAGTATCAATTCGGACGACACTTGAGCTGAGCTATTAGCATTGGCCCAGACTCGAATTACTTCTTCAGGACCCGTATCGAGTCTCTCGATACTTTGTATCCCGTCACCGGGTGCCTGTGCTGAAGCCTTCTGAAAAAGGCCATCGCCATGAATCCGAGTAACTACGTAGCGCCACTGAGAGAATGGCTACGGCTCCCAGACTGTCGGTCGTGCTGCTCTGCAACCTCGCGTGCATAGAATTCAACCAACATAGTGCCATACGCCTCCATCTCTTCCAAAGGCACCGCCAGACGGAAGTCATTCAGCAACAGAAACTGCAACTCCAGATGATTGAGTTCGACAAGTGGCAAGCCACCGACCTATTATTAATTAGAAAGCGTCCAGAAAATGAAGTTTCGAAGCGGAGGCAAATCATACCTTGGCATATCTTGAATTTGTGTAAAACACATCCGAGAAGAATTTGCTGGCACAGGTCACGCCTGCAATCACGAGACGATGTATGTTGAAACTATCGACCACGAAAAAGTGTGATAAGTTGTATGGATCGGATTCTAGGTCTTGCTGCGGCGGAGAGGGCGGAGCACCATCTCGAACAGGCGTTTCGGCAGGTTTCCCTAAAGACCCAGAAGGGGGCGGGGTTGTTGCTTGTACCGAAGAAGCAGACTGTGGTGCTGCTCCAGAAACGGAGTTTCTGGATGCTCTTGAGTTCGCATCAACCTCGCCAGAGGCACGGTCCAGTGACTGCTGGTTGGCTTGGCGCAGACTGAGCATTGGGCCGGCGTTTACCCTTTCCGTCATCCTGTCAAAGTAGACTAGGAGACTAAGGAACACCTCGTAAGTGGTGGGGCAGTATTTGTGGATACGACTAAGATAGCTCAATATCGTTATACTAGGCACATTTTTGCCGTGAAATGCAAGAACACTGGTAGTCTGCTGACTTAGGCCGGAGGTTCCTTCTGGAGGAGGGATCTGACGATGCAGATGCTCGTGCTGACGATCGTTTGTAGTAGTAATTTTTGTCAACAGCCCTGCCACCATTTCGATGATGTCCGACACGGGCATATCGCTGATCTCATACTGTGGGCCAAGATCGCTCGGGTCTCGACGTTGCCGCCTCGAGAAAGATCGTGTTTGGGAGAACGGGCTGGACTCGTCGGTCGCAAATGTCTGTATGTGAGCCAAACTCTTTACCTTTATACGGCGTGGTGATACGGTCGTCGAGTCCAGAGGCAATTTTAGCGAGCCTATCGGGGATTGCTGGGCGGATGAGGCTGTGGAGGAGGAGGGCACGGGTCGGGGATTCGCTAGAGCGTTCGAGGTCGGGGTCGGCTGCTGCGAATGCGGCCGGAAACGCGGACTCGGTGGAGGCTGCGCTAGTTGCTGCGATCCGGAGCCGTGGGGGCTCAGATCTGAGGCGTTGTGATGTTGCGATCGCTGTCCTGGTGTTGAGCTTGAGGGCGGGGGGCCTGAATCGGCCATCGGAACGTCGGCTGGTGGGGGAACTATTCGCAACGGCGGATTGGTACTGATCTGGGGAGAGGGGCGCACGGGGGTGTGGTGGACGGCAGGCGACTCCTGCGATTGCGGGTGTGCGTTGGGTCCGCCGCCGAACATGGTGTTATGGAAGTGGTGGCCACCAACGTCGCCCAACACTATCGATCCCATTCCGCGGTTCTAGATGCACGTTGGAAGCTGCGGGTGTCAATACTTCGGTGGCCGGCCTGTGACAGAAAACGCTTGAGAAGGCGATGATTCTCCAGTCGCGAAAGTCGCGCGCCGGCTGCGGTTGATGTGTCGAGATGCAGGGGGCGCAGGGACGGATAGGCAGTGGAAGTACACGAGCGGACGCGCAGACTCCCAGCAAGCGGAGGGATACGATGAGAGAGAGGAGAGTGCGATTGCAAGCACCACAGGAGAAAGATTGTGAGTCTGCACAATGACAGAGAAGAGGGTTGGTGGGAGAGTTTACTGTCGACTTGGCGTGCAGGTTTGTGTCTCCGCGATAAGAGAGCCGCTCCAGACCGGATTTGGGTAGCACCTCAGCTATGGACGTCTTGCTAGGCGTCGTGGGCGAGCATTCCTGAGCTCGTACTTGCCGTGACCAAAGTGAATTGGACGGCGGAGTGTTGGGAGGAGGCGGGGAGAGGGGCAGCTCTCCGTAGGGCGGTGAAGGGGTTGAGTGACGAGAGTCGAGGTGTGGTGGGGAGTGGGTTGGCTCGCGGGTTCGTTAAAATGACGCTGCCGAACCCTTGTCCGATCTGCGACACTGATAACGTTCGCTGCCCAAATGGCTGCCCTGGAGGCTGTGGTGGGGAGAAAGTTTTGCTAATTCACTTTCACAACGAGAGCGTCTTGCTTGGGTCATTCTGATTCTCTGCAGCTTCACTTTTCCCTAACGGACCCCGTTGACGCTGCCGCATCTCCGTGTCAAGCTACGAGCGAAGGAGCTCATGGCCCCACGTTTATATCTGATTGGTTGCTAAAACCACGCCCCTACGTGTCTGATCTGACAGCGTGGGTGCACATTATTCGGATGGACCTCTGCAAGAGAGACTGTGCTTTTGGACGTGGGACAGGAGGGCTGAACCGGGGCTCTGCAATTAGTCCCATCCATTTGACTTTCGTTGCTGCAGCACATGCTTTGCACGTCTTCAGAATACCAGTTCTCTATGTTAGTATACATATCCCGTCCTCACCGCCTCCACTGTTCCTCTATTGCTTGCCGGGACCGTCATAGGCCTGGTCAGGCAGATACAGATGTCGCTGCGCACCCTTGGCCGTGAGCACCACCATGCGAATGACACCACCCGAGCTTCCGTCCCACTTGATCGCCTCCTCCAGCGCGCCCTTCACGAACTCGACACCCTCTTCCTCCGTCATGTCCTCCTCCCAGTTTGCATCACAGTATCCGTAGATGTACGTAGATCCCGAGCCGCCAATTGCATACGACTGCTTGTGGAGAGAGCCGCCGAGAGGGATCGAATACACCTGGCCGCCGTGTCGAGGGTCGTAGCCAGCAATGATCATGCCTGCCCTATTCCGATCTTAGTAAGGGCTCGCAAAGCCGATACGTAGCACTTACGAGAGCTGGTCCTTGTTGGAGTAGCACAGCTCCTGGAAAATGGCGGCCGCAGTCTGAGTAGTGGGAGGCTCGTCATTTGTGATGCCGTACATGCCCAAATGATAGTGGACGATATCGGCCACTGCCTGGGTATCCGCCGCTGAGCCCGAACGACAACACCAGATTGTGTCGTGAACTTGTGTGAGCTTGTCCGTGACTCGATTCGCGATGTATGCACCCGTCGTTGTCCTGCTGTCTGCGCCTAGTATCACGCCATCTTTGAAGTTGATCGCCATGCTGCGGGGCCAGTGAGAAGACTGTATTTTGAAGTTGCGGCAAGTTGGGGGACAAACATTGAGGTTCCGAGGCTGTCGGTGCTTGTCAGTAATCTACCAGTAACTCAGGATAGAAACAACCTACTTGACTTCTCCTTTCTTCAAGTGGTTCATATCAATGTGGATGCCATCTGTAGAAGGTGAGCTCCAAGCTTCAAAGACACGGCTAGTTTTACCTTCTCCTAGCATGCCAGTGGACATCATGATGCAAAGAGTGAGCGGAAAGAGGTCAGTGGGGGTGAGGAAAACTCGAGCAGGAAGAGGTTTATCGGCAAAGGGCGAGATTGCGAGGGTGGTGGAGCTGTTTGCGTTGTTGATGGAGATGCGAATTAGGCGCGAACGTTGACGCAGCTTCTGTCACGTGCACAGAATGCCAAGTCCGCGGCGATCATAGTTTAAGCTCCAAGAACCTCAGACCTCAAGATGGATCGGTTTCACAATCAGCGTCACAGTCGGTGTCTTTACGAACAGGCCAACAGATCCCTTTCGCAGCCCTAATGAGGTGGTCTTCTATTATCAACCATCGTGCCCCTATCCCCGCCGCAGAAAATCCCGGACTCGCAGCGTAACTGTCTGCTACACCTTTCCGTAGCAGCTCTACGCCTCCTCCCAAGTTAAATAATAATCTATCTGCGCTCGTGGTTGCATTTACAACCAGCGGCCTGCGAACTCAAGCATACCTACGTCTAGGTATCCAAACGTCACGCTCATCCAAGAAATCTACAATCTACCTTTCTAACCCCGGCCTGGGATTCATCGCTGCGAGTCGCGCAAATATGGCTTCGGCGCTCGAATCCGTCGTGTCCTACCTTCGCATTCCTCTCATCGCATCTTCTTCGATAGCGGCGGTACTTAGCGGTGCCCTCTATTTCAAGCAGAAGTGTGTATTTTCCAACATGCTCAACCAACCCCCCATACCGGGTTGCTAATATTGCCCAGCAATCTTATCTACCCAGCGAACATGCCTCCAGGCGCTCGAACTGACGTCCCCCGGCCATCACAATTTGGCATAACCGACTTCGAAGAGCTGTTCATCCCTACACCAGATGGCGAGTCGTTGAGCGCGTTTTACCTCCGAGCGAACAAACAACACGCGCGCAATATAACTATTCTCATGTTCCATGGAAACGCGGGCAACATCGGATATAGATTGCCTATCGGACAAATACTAGAAAATGATCTTGGCTGTAATGTGTTGATGCTGCAGTATCGAGGCTATGGCTTGTCGACTGGCACTCCGAGCGAGAAAGGGCTCATGATCGATGCACAAACCGGGCTTGACTACATTAAACAACGATCCGAGCTACGGGGCACTCGCATAGTACTCTATGGACAGAGTATCGGAGGTGCTGTGGCCATTGGCTTGGCTGCGAAGAACTTGAAGGAGGGCGACATTTCTGGCATGATATTGGAGAACACGTTTACCTCGATGCGAAAATTGATACCAAGGCAAGAAATCACCTCCTGACACTGCGGTAACGTTTGCTAACCATCGAAGTATTCTTCCCGCTGCTCGCATCATAACACCACTCTGTCACCAATTATGGAGTTCGGATGAAGCTCTTCCTAAGATAACCGGCATTCCGATTTTGTTTCTCAGTGGCCTTAAGGATGAAATCATTCCGTAAGTTTCCATTCGGTGCAAATGGTGTCTTTGGAAGACTGGTCGGAGTGTACCGGTTGCGCGCGGACGAACGGAGTGCTTGTGGCTAACATTCCTTCAGTCCATCACACATGACCCGACTTTTTCAATTATGTCCATCCAAGGTGAAGATATGGAAAGAATTCCCAAACGGATCTCACAATGACACCGTCGCCGAGCCAGGATATTTCAACTACATCGAGGATTTTCTCGCTGAACATGTGGCTCGTTGAAGCAGAGCGAAGCAAAGCGAAGCATTTTGCATATGTCTGGCCGGAGCTATGCTCCGCATGCGCCGAGAGAACTAAGAGGGGTGCATACACCTTAGCGGCATGGTGTGTTTCGGTCTGGTTGACAGCGGCCTTAATTCCGCGTAATGGTTATACTCAAGAGTTGGGTAGTACTGACTGAGAAGGTGGGATGATGTGATTCATGACGTTAGTGTCAGTGGCCCATGGTAGACACACAGTAATGGAGACAGCCGCGAAATAGATATCGACGGATGGGTAGCGGAGGAATGCGATGTATGTTGGACAGAAGCTCATCTATGAGCATGCTCAACTCACTTCTTGTTTGCGCAGAAGCCGGTGTGGGGGTAGACCCACACCACGGTGATTTGTCAGTGTCGTAACAACGTCTCCCGTACACGACTAACACTGTGGTTGCATCTCTCGGTAGCTAAGACTTTGCACTTACTTTCCGCACCTAGGTGGCGTCTTTTAAGAATGACAATTTGGCATGTTGTTGGTCGTCAGTCCCACCGAACAGCAGGTGCTGTTGTTATGAGTGTTTGGTGGGCCATCTGCCGTCGTTCATCGGAACCGCGCCCGGGAGAGCGAGGAGATCGGCAGGGGGATCTGTCAAATCCTAGCTGCCTAACTCAATGACGCGAGTACGAAGGAAGGTCTTTGCCACCTTTTTTTTACGTCCGAGGGGGCGTGGCGTGGCAGCACTACATGTTGTCACGTCTGTCGAGAGACGCAGGACGGTCACACAGCTTTAGGTCTAAGTCCTGCCGTCTCTGCCCATGGGGCATTTCTGCCTCGAAGCTAGAATTGTCGGGAGAATTGCTAGCGTCCCCTTCGCAGGTGATGGCGAAAGGGTGTTGTGGCTGCTCCTGCCTGAGGTCACGCTGTCTCCGCCATCCGCCTATCAATGTGGCAACAGAACGGACGAAGCAGCCTTGCAACGCGTCGTTGCACGAGCGCGAAAGGCTGGCTTGTCCCTATCGGCAAAGGCTCGGCGAGGAGAAGTCCACTGAGAAATCAATTGCTTCAAGCGTGGGTCCATCAACTGCAAGCCCGCCGTCAGCCACTAATTACATTGCTTGTCGCGGACCCTGAGAAGAGCAGCGGGTGCTAGCGCGGCGGTGACGTCGGTGGGGAAAGCTTGATTGGGAATCAGGCCCCGGCCACTCGCAGCATGAGGATCCCGACAATCCCTATCGAAATTCATCGAGATTCCCATCACACAATCCCTAAATTGCATGTCCAGCGGGACGACAATCTGGCCCTGTTTTCGTCTCTTGACTACGCGACTCGTGCCCGACCGCAGCACATCAGCGCAACCGCCGACGTCAGAGTCCACAGCAGCGTGGCCAGTGTCTCGTCGGCCATGCTCCTCTCCTCGCATCTTTGCGTGCACCTCCGCCGCCGCCGCTGCACAGGGTCGCTGGCGCTTTGCACCTTTGTTGCCCAAGATCTTCATCTCCTCTGTGGCAGTGCTCGGCTCGACATATTACGTCGATCCCGGGCCATTGGGGCGGGCCAGACCTTCGCGATGAGGCGGACTGGCCGAGGGGTTTGTGGCAAAGAGGTCCCGAGGATAGCTTCTGTCAAGTTTCAACCTCAATTGGGGCAACGGTTTGCACGCGCCGGCCAGCCAACGCTCGCCCGCCCGCCCAGGGCCGCAGATTGCTCCACCTCGCTGCCTTGCTACTGCCCTATCCTGCCCTTGTCGCCCACAGCACAAACTGAGGGGCAGTCCCGCTGGGCATAGACTTATATGCGGTATTTGCGCCAATTGGAGGCCTTGACTCGGACATCCGAGCTGTGGCGTTGGGCCGCTCGTCGGTTCTTCCATTTCACTCTTGCACTGTATCCTGCATCTCTCGAGGCCCTCTTCCACCCTCCACCACGTCACGCCCCTGGGCTTATCTGCGTGCGAATGCTTCTGCCGAGCAATGCACTGCCGCCGCGCAACGCAGGGCACGAGGGCGCTGCTTCCTTGCCCGGCTCCTGCGCGTCTGTGCTGGCCATCCTACTGCGAGCTGTCACAACCCAGTCATGGAATATTCTTATGGCAGCCACGCGGCGCTTGAGATTCCCCCTGTGGGCGTTCCTAGTAGTCGACAAGGCGTCGCCTGGGCGGGCTAGTCCGCGCATGTACCGTCTGTGTCCTCCGTTCCGCGGGCCTCTTTGGTGGCCTTGATTCGCTGGCACGCGTCGGCATGGCAGTTGTTCGGGGGGCATGCATCGTCTCCCTTGAATTACTTCATGACTTTGAGCTAGCATGCAGAGCTGGTAAAACTGGCTTGGATGTCTTGACCGCCCTTGTGTCCTGCCTCCAGGCCCTGCAGTCCCGCTTCTGACATTTCTTGAAGTTTCTAGAAACATCGCAATGTGCACCATTCCGCTCTCTGCCCCCAAAACCCCAACCCTTCTCCACAAGTCAACTGCTCCGTCCAAGCATTTAGCTAGCTCTTCCGCACGGTGATGCCAGGGTACAAAAGGCCCACTAAGATTTGCAGTTCATCTAAGATCAGCGGTGACGGCCCATGGCAGTCTAGAAACGGGATTTACTCGCCACACCTTTAACCCAACCCTCCAACACGAACCTTTTTTATTTATTTCTATCTTTTCTGACACGCAACGGAACTCAGCCCCCAATTCTCGCTTCTGGCTTCATTCTGGAAATCAACGTCGCCTCCAGGCTCTCGGTTCAACCCTGTCTGCTCCCAAACCCATTTCAACAGCCACAGCCATCCAGCCTGCGCCCAATCAGACCGCAAGGAAGCACTTGAGCAGAAGGCAATTGAGGCAGAGGGCCTGTCACCCTCTGCGGCATTCCCGCCTCTCGCTGGACCGCACTGTGAACCCATTACAAGTCGCCTCTCCAGCCTCAAGCATTAGCCCCGACGCAAGTTTCTCTTCTTGTCTACGTTACCGTCCCGCTCTTAATTCCCGTAAGGCGTCAACGGTACTCTTCTGCCGCCTGACTGGCCACGCAATTCCCTTCACCAGTTTGTTCCGTTCCAAGCGAGCACTTTCGTCCAAGTCGGAGCCGACAATCTTGGCCCATCTTTTTATTCACTTCTGTTTTCTTCCACTCTCATTGGCATACGCTCAAATACCTCTCCTTCTCATAGCATCCTCCTTTCGGTACGCTGTCTTTCCGGCTTGCCACTCAACTTATCCATTGTCTTGATATAGGACCAGGTATGTAGTGCATTTCTATCTCATTATATCGAATTTGTTCGAGATATTGTCCGTACAGTCATTCACTTTTACGTTCAAATATGGGCTGACATGGCATTCGTTTGGGTACAGCAGTGGATTGCTCTTCCTGTCGTTTACGAGGATCCAATGGGCGACCTACCTCCAGGTACTATCGCGCAATCTTTGGACGTCTCAGCAGCTGGTCTTGCGCATGATGATCACCAAAACGTTTCCAAATTGCCCCCATCGGTTCCCAGAACCTCGAGCAACAACCCTCCCTTTTATTCGCAGCTCAATTCCATCACGCAGGGCCAATTGCACCCCGATTTCCGCCCACACGCGCACTCGACGAGCCAACAGTATCCTTTACAAGAGCATAGCGCAAACCCTTTAAATATGGGATCCATGGCTGGCGCACTTCCAGAATATCCTAATGATGCAGCTCAGACGAGCTCTCAGGCCCACCAACACGGCCAGCAACCACTGTCTGGAGCGTCAACATCCGCGCTCGTTTATCAGATTCAACAACAACAAAACCTGCAAATGCCCGGCCACGGCCCAGGCTCCGTACCAACACATTCCTCTTATGGGCCTGGATTCGCGCAAGGCCAATACCAGCAGAACTACGCACCTACGCAAAGCTCTCAACACGCAAACTATTCGCTCTTCCCTCCGAACCAACAGCGACTGGCTGGCTCAAACCCCATGCCAAACCCATACCAGCATTTCACCCAGCCTCAGCCCCAATACCTGTACTATCCGTTGCCCTACGGTTCTCAAACACAATTCCCCCAGGTATTTCCAGCACAAGGCGCACAGCCTCAGGCGATTTATGGTAGAAGAGCAAGCGCCTCCGGTGGGCATGCTGCAATGATGGGACAGAATGCGGAAATGGCACAACATGAGATGAGCTACTCTTCAGCAAACCGCCCCAATCCTGGAGGGTTACAAGGAGAGATGGGGCCCATGGGGTCTATGTACGGCGGTGCATTCATATCACCAGGTGAGCAAAATACAAAGATTCCCAGCATGACTGAGAGTGATTATAGTCAGACAAACCCCCCGCTAACATATCAATTGCCAGTGCTGAACCAGCCAGGGCCTGTCAGTTCGATTCCCCGAGGACCGCCTCGAAAGCCGAAGCAATCAGGCCATGCTCTCTGGGTTGGAAATCTTCCTCCTGGAACAACAGTGGTTGCTTTGAAGGATCACTTCTCGCGAGACGCTACGAAAGACATTGAGAGCCTTTTTCTCATTTCCAAAAGCAATTGCGCGTTTGTCAACTATCGCACCGAAGCCTCCTGCACAGCCGCCATGCACAGATTCCACGATTCGAGATTCAATGGCGTTCGCCTCGTCTGTCGATTACGCCGTAGTTCAGCACCAGCTTCTGGGGTGCCCACCGGTCCTTCAGCCATGCTGGGAAGTCAACAACCTGCCAGTACATCTCCACCAAGGTCACCACAAGACCTAGGGGATGAGGAAGCCCAGGCTGATACGGCGGAGTCTCAGAATTTGCAGAGCGGCGACGAGAGCAAGCATGCGTCCACAGCTTCTGAGAAGTATTTTATTGTAAAAAGTCTCACACTGCAGGATCTAGAGCTGAGCGTGAGAAATGGCATCTGGGCAACCCAGTCTCACAACGAAGAGTCATTGAACAAGGCTTTCCATGCAAGTTGATAAGCATTATGATCGTCTCTTCAAGTCAGTGCTAACAGGGATTAGTCGGTAGAGAATGTCTACCTCATTTTTTCAGCGAACAAATCGGGAGAGTATTTTGGTTATGCGCGTATGACATCACCCATCCTCGAAGATGCCACGCATTCTATTAGCTCGGCCCCGAGACCCGAAAACATCCTTGATGTTCCAGACGTGCCGAAGTCGATTCCAACGCCAGCCACGGAATTCGCCCCCAAGGGCCGGATCATCGATGACTCTGCGCGGGGGACAATCTTCTGGGAAGCACAACTTTCTGACTCGGAAAACGAAGACGGAGACCAGGAGAAAGAGCTGCTGCAGTTCGACGCTGATGCTTCGGCTGTGGCGCAGAGCTGGGGCAAGCCCTTCAAAATTGAATGGATCTCTACGAACCGACTCCCGTTTTACCGCACACGCGGGCTTCGCAACCCTTGGAATGCCAATAGAGAGGTAAAAATTGCGAGGGATGGTACAGAGCTCGAGACCAGTGTTGGGGAGCGTCTGATACAGATGTTCCATCGGCTTGGACCCGCGGCGCCAATGATGCCACCTCCTCAGCTCAGCGCCTCTCAGATGCGACCGTACTGAGTGAGGGTTTGCCGTCTTGGATACCGTCGTTTATGGGCGCATATCCACATCATTATAAGCGTTCTAGGAGACTTATTAGCACCTCGAGCGGCGTATTTTGTGTTTCGGTTCCCTAATACTGAGAAGAAGCATGCAGCTTCTGGTCCTGCTGGGCAGGTTCACTATCTATTTTCACCCGTCGATATGAGACGGAGACGAGTTACGAAGGAAAACGAGTTTCGAGACGAGGTCGATGAAAGCAACGACTCACGGTATCTTGGTGGTGGAGATTCGCAATAATTGGAGATGAGGTTCAGGCGATGGGAAAGAATGAGGAGCCTCGTTGTTGAGTTCTGGCATTTTCACTGTTTCTTGCACATGTTTTTGTTGTGAACTCTCTGTCCTTTCTGCATTTTTTGTGGTCTTTTTGTTTTCTTAAAATCCACAGATTAATGTAATATATTGATTGATGCTTGGTGGCGGTGAACCTTTTTGCAAGCGCACTGCTTGCAAGCGACTGCGTGTGTATATGTAGCATAATAATGGGTAATCGCACAGTATTCACGGCGTTTATGGAATTGATAATCTTCTCAAGGCCCTTTCTTACCTTCCTCTTCGTTTGGACTAAAGCTTGGGTCTCGGAGAACTTTCCCCACTTAAACCCACTACCTCGACTACATTGCCAAATGTCCAGTAGATCATGTCTACTCAGTGTGCTCCATATAGCTTCGACTCCCCGCAGCTACCGGCAATACCACGAGTCAATTTGCGCCTGAGCCAATCACGCGGTCCAACCGGATTGTCCACGTACATCCCGCCTTCAGCGTGGCGGATCAAAGATTCATTGGCACTGGAAAACACATTAACCTCTGCTCTCTGCTCGTTGTATCCAACCGCTGGCTGAACCTCGGGGAATCTGGCTGGTTGATCCCCTCAGCTTGTGGTTGTGAGGGGTCGGCCAGTAATGTAATCAAAGGATTGGGTTGCGTGGCGGGATTGGGATGGTATCATACGATAACCGCCACCACTTCCACCGAAGCACCGATGCGTCATGTCATGTCTGATACACACATCGACATGCACATGCACATGCACACGCTCATCGAGCTTGTCATCGACGAATCCAAGGCGGTGCGGTGTGTTGGTATCCTTGCCACTTCTCACTGGCGGCACTTAGGTTTTTCTTGTCTCCGGAGGACCTGCGGCCGGTCCCGAAGCCAGAGAAGGCTCGAGAATCGTCATTTCTCTTCTCTCGACACGGACGGTGATTCTACTGGAGTTTGGAACGCGCATCCAGAGACTGGTCTAGAGCTCCCTCCCTCCCTCCGCACTCTCCGCACGTACAGTAGTGCCTCCAATCCCAATGTTCCACTGGTTTCCATCCTCTACTGTAGTTCACTCTGCTCTACCTTCTTGGCTGTTCTGGAGGGAGGAGCGGACCAGCAGAATATTAATGTATGCACAGATGTCCGTCCATGTCTAATTACGCACCAACTGATGCAATTTTGCTGCTCGAATTTTAATTTCTCCATAGGGGACTGTGCTGGTGGCTGTGCACGCTAGCCAGTGTTCAACAAGGATAGGGGCAGGGCGGAGTGGTAGGGGCCACGCTGTTCGGATGGAGAACGCGAGACCGAGATTGCTGGCCGTGATTGCTGGTTGGGATGAGATTTGGAGTGAGAAGGCAGGCTTGCCTTAGCCGCGCCTGGTCCGTAAGAAAAGAATGAGTAGCTAGAAGAAGTAGAATCCACGACGTGGCTATTATCAAGTGGGTACATATGCAGGAGCCCTGTATGTTCTAGTCATGGTTAGGGAGAATTCGCAATGTACGATGCTACGGTAGTAATGCTGCCGGTGGAGGGGCGACGGTTGATGCTTAACAAATCACTTCTCTCCCCGTATATGTCTACCAGATTGAAAACTTTCCGTCTTCAACAATTCCTCTCCTTGTAATTTAACTTCCCTTGCTGTTGTTCTCTTCACACCATTCTACCAATCCTCCCTGCTTTTCCGCCACACAATACCAAGCCCAATCCCACGTCTTACGCGCCCTGTACAACCGTGTTTCCCTGCTTTTCGTTCCAGACCCCATATCGTTTTGTCTCGATACAGATTTCCCTGCATTTTCGACGCCTAAATACCGAGATCTTCCCGATGCTGTTGTTAAAATATGCCGGTGGTGTGGCATTATGCTAGGGCGCGGGCTGCGTCATGCTCCTAGCCACCTTTGTACAAATTTGTTTTTCCAAGGCACTCCTTGTGAATAACCCGCGTCTCTCACGTGTCTAAATATTCTATATTTCTACTGCCGGGTTTATTTGGTTAGCTAATGTACGCTTTCATTGCAAGCCCTAGACCTAGATGTCACAAATAGTAGAATTTAGGGACCACCAATCTGGCTCATGATGCACTATGTATCTGCCAGCAAATGCTATGCGCTGGAAGATGTAACTGCTGATAACATTACTGATATTGGGTTGTAGGTATAGAGTTTTCACAAACAGAAACTTTTGATCATCGTGGTCTGGGCCTACAAAGGGCGTATCTCTCCCCGACACAGACCGGATGGGAGTGTCAGTCGATGCAAAAGACCGAAATCCGGACGCCACATGTATCCTAAACACACAGGGCATTTTGAGACCTTAACGCCCGCGTTAAACTGTAAAATCCTATAATTCATGACTGACATGTTCACCACGTCAGCCCAGTCACACGCTCCCACCACTTCACCAAGTCAGTCTGCTTGAGCTCGGGGAATTTATCTTGGTAATCGAGGGTGATCTGGCGCAAGAACCTCTCCAAAAGACCACGCCGTTCCACACAGCTATATGCCCGAAAGCGAAACTAACTCAGCTCAACACTTGCATGTTTATGGGGCCAATTCTATCGGTTTGTAGCTTCGTTAGGACAGTTGGCCTGGGAAACAGGACATGTACACTGTACCTGACTGATTTCTCTCGACCTCAAGTCTTACCAGCGTGATATATACGAGCATCATTTCACAGGCGGCCACTTCAGGGAATATGCTGGGATCTGCTGCTACCCATGGTATGAGCACTTCCACCAACCTTCATCCTAGCTGCATGTTCCCAGTTATGTGGTGTTCGTGGATGGTCTCGAACTTTTTCCTGGACTGTAACTTGTCTAGAGATCTCAAGCTTCGGTCGAAATAGAGAAGGGGCACTGTTTGGCATAAGGTTAGACTGGGACGAATGCCTTGGGAAAGTCGACCACCTTACCCGGCACATGTTTGTCGAACGCGGACAAGATTGTGTATTAAATTAAGTAGGCTTCTGCATTGGAAATCAAGAGCGTCCCTAGAGAGAGAGTTAACTACTGTAGTACCAAAATGGGATAAATGAGGACGCTGTATCTCCTATCTCGTGATGAATGGTGCTCTTGAGCCAATTCATAGGATACACTTACTGGTCGCGTTCTTCAGTTGACAGGTGCCTGAACGCAGACGCAGTGTGAGCAACGTCGTCTGAACTTTGTTCAGCAACTTTCCGTGAAGCACTTCATGGGCTATGGCATCTATATTCCACCCTTAGTATTTGGGCACTTTTTTCTCGTTATCATTTAGGAGCTTTCTTGCGGGTTCCTGGAACCAGCTCGGCCTCTACAGAGATACTCTCGTTCTGTATGGTAAGGTCCGCACCCTCGATAGTAGGAAAAAGCCCGGTCTTGTGCTCACCTCCACCCCTCCTGATCAGTTTGGAGGTCAGTAGTGGGAATAGTCAATCCACCGCCAGGAACCAATTGATTGGTTTCCTCTAAGCCTAATGTGTCGCGGAGCTGTACAAAGGAGGAAATAATGTCACCCAGAACTTAGCGATCAAGTTGCGCCTATCTAACTTGTTTGTTGCGGCTATCGTAGACGAGATCTTGGCCTCGATATTTTGCGCTGTATCTAGAGGGTACGCGCACATCCAGGATAAACGACGCACCATCTCTACCTGAAAGACCTCTTGCATGTGTTGCTTAAGGACGTTCACTCCGAGCTCCTGGAGTACGCGTTGTGGAAGGCATACTTTAACCAGGCCTTGGACAGCATCTCTGAAAATGTCGTCATCATTCACCAAGCACGAGTCCGCGTTCGTTTACTTGTGGCTGACGCGCTTCGGGCTGGTGACAGATACTGATCGCAAGCTGTTCGCCCCATCAGCATGGCCGGAAAAGGACTCTCTTGCGCTTCTTGACATGTTGATCGTGTGAGTGAGTTTGAGCTGTTTTGGTAGGCTTCGGGTTAGTCCTGCAGCAATGATAGGTGGGCAGATCAAAGTGGTTGCCGAGACAGTGAGGATGCGAGAAGAAGTTGCGGTCGCGCGTCGTCGGGGGACAACCTCGCCGATGTATTCAAGTCGCGCAAACGCGTCCTCACGTGTGCGCACAAGGTCACAAGTCCCAGTGCCGTATACGCTGGGGGTGAGGAGAACTTGCACAATCCTTGCGCCTTGTGGTCCGAATTGGGTGGCTCTCCAGACGTGCCTAGTTCTTACCAGGCGAAGTGGTGAAGTGCAGTTCTGTTCGTCTGGAGCAGAGGGTCCGGTGGGGAAATCGGCTGCCAAGCTCCATGAAGCTCCGACCAATCGCGCGCGTGTACTTTCGGAGCTGTACAGAAAAGCTTCACTACCTCGTCGTTTGCTTCTTCCACCACCACGTCCCCCGCTATGCGATCGCGCCTTGTAGTGAATACCACGGCCGCACTACCCACGAAAAAATGGCTGCAGCAAACACTCGAATGCGATTGACCGTCCAAGTTCTCCCGCTCGAGGCAGAAAATGCACATGGCCCGTACCAAGCTGCCGCCGTTGCCGCGTTCAAAGGCAGGAAGTTCGCGCTGCCAGTGCAACTTGAGGACACGTTTGAGCAGGTCTGGGGTCAGATCGAGGAGCGATACAAACGGAACTACCTGACTCCACTACAAGCCGCGTGAGTTTTACCATGTCCTTATTTTTGGACAGCGGCGGAGACTTACGGACATGTGCAGGAGCTTCACCATCAAGAAACTACAAGATGCATACGACTGCGATCTTGACTTGGGCGACACTGTGAGCTCGATATTTGAGGATGAGAGCGACCCGCTAAAGCGCACTATCAAAGTCATCCCCACCTTCGTTAACCGCGACTTTTCCGTTCCACCCACCTCACATCTCCGACCCGTCAGTTCCCAGAAACGTCATAGAGAAAGCGACGAGGACCATGCGAATAAAAGAGTGCGTCTGGAGAACCTCTCGAATGCGCGTGATCGGCCGCTGCCTTCCACCGAGTCGGAACAAAGCGGAGACCATGGCGCGGAGACCATCAGTACCCCCGCGATGGAGCGTGATGCGCGCTTGAGAAGATCCCAAACAGGAAGCTCCGTGTTAATTGTCGATACTGTGCGCACTGGAATGGAAGAGTTTGCGCCCGCCTTGAAGGAGGAGTCCCCAGAACTTGGGCTCCCCACAATGCGAAGCATCCCCGATTCCGACAAGGAACCGTCTCACAGCCCAGGGCGCTCCTTCAAAAAGCCGCTCCTACCAGCATCTGCATCGAGGAAGGCCCCACATGGTTACCTGAATGATAAGTCGCCTGAAGAGTCTCCCGAGAGCTCGTCGCCCGAGGTCCAAGATCAAAATGTTTCTGAAGGGCTGCAAAACCAAGGTGGAGAACGCGATAGGGAAGAAGTGACTATGGACGACGACCCAGTACCAAATGGCATTGATCTTGCCCTCACCCCAAATTCTGCACAGGAGCCAACTCCCAAATCCTCTAAACCTGTCCCGCGAAAGAGCATATATGACACACCAGGATCGCCAGAGTTTGTGGGAGGACCAGTGAAACGATTGAAGCCATTGAAGACTTATGGTCGTTATCCACGCACGCCGAGGTCTACGAAGGAGCCGCTCCTCGCTCTCAATGGCACCCGATCCTGCTCTAAGAGCAGTCAAGCAAATGGAAGCGAGTCGCTTAAATCACAAAATGGACCAATTGTGGGCGCTCGTACTTTTCAAAAGCCTAAGCTCGATGAAATCGTGTTCACTTCCCAGGAAAGAACTTCTTCTTCGCCTTCCCAAGACGCAGCCTCACTGACGAATCAAATCAATACGTCTGATCATTCGAAGCACGCACAAGTGGAGCGTATAGACGTTCCAATTTCAAAGGAAGCTACGGTGAATAAGGCTGAGGGATCTAAGAATACAGCACAGACCCCTGAGCACAGTGGTGCGCGCAAACCAGGCAGAGTTTCAAGTTTGAAAAAACCTACCCAAAAAGCATATACTATGCCGATGGTGAATCCTTTCAAGAAAAGGGCCTCGAGTTCCAACAAGTCTGAGGGGCCGGTACTACCGAAAGCAGATACTGTTCAGCCCGTAGCCTCAAAGAACAAGAACAGCAAAATGCCGCCCATAGCTTCAACGTCACGCCCAACCCAATTGAGAGATGAAAGCCAATCGAAAATTGCCAGAGAAAGTGCAGAGTTCGAGGCGAAGAGTTACACCACAACGACACCTAGGAGGAGAATTTCCCCAAAGGTTGCTATTCCAAACAAGGCACAACACATTCCGACAGACGCTCCTTCTGATCGCACTCCATCAGTACAGCCTTCAACCTTGCATCAACCAGGAAGCACCTCGTCGAGAAAAGAGACAGCAGAAGCGGCTTCGAATTTACTCAACGCTTTCAGGAAATCTGCGCCAACTAAAGAGAAACCAGTTTCATCTGTCGAGGTTGGCAAAGACCAATCTGTGCGAGGCATGTCAGACTCGTCTGATTTAAAAAAAATGCCACTCAGAAGCGAGGTTCCACTTCCAGACAACGTGAAGCATCTGGTAGAACACAAGACTGCAACGGTCGCTGAAGGAAGAGCCGCGACAAAAAACTCTGAGATCTTCAAAAAGCTAACAAAGAAGGCCCAAATGCCAACACAAGTGGCACAAAAGGCTGACTCCAAGATGAAGTCAACCTTACATGATGTCGTGAGAGGTATTTCCGAATCCTCAGCTAGGACAGGCACGCCGATAAGGACGGAAGTTCCCCTTCCGGACAATGTTAAACATCTTGCAGGTCGTCGAGTATCGGACTCAAGTTCTTCGAAACGTGCAGTAACCAAAAGTGAAGTACCTCTCCCTGAAAATGTCAGGCACCTCTACAAAGCCGGTAACCTATCAGCCCCGGTCCTTCAAGCGGCCCTTCCAGAACAGGAGACCAAGGTCACTAAGCCTTCGCCTCCTCCCGCAGTGTTGGCTCAGCGTGGTGTTGAGGATGCCATAGTCCTCTCCAGCGGGGTGTCATCAACTTCTTCTGACGATTCTGAGGAGGAGGAAGAGGAGGAGGAGGAGGAGGAGATCCAGGAGACACCGATGAAAGATACAAATGGCAAACTGACAACAACTACGCGCTCTGGGACGGAACCGGCAATTTTGGAAGAAAGCAACGCCGCCACTTCAGAAGATGAAGATTCACTTCCCGATGTTGATGCTTTTGGCAAGACGTCTTCTGAAGACGACCAACCTCTCCAGGAGAAGGACACAGCACCCAATACTACGAATAGCATACCGCAGTCAGCACCATGCAACGCCGAATCCTGGGGATTCGGAGCAGATAAGCAACAGGATGCTGCGTTCCAAAACCCTGATGAGGAGATGGCGTCCCGGTCCAGTGTGCGCACACGATCATACTCACGCTCGCGTTCGCGTTCCGCCTCTGCGAGTACCACAGGGTCAGAGTCCAGGGAAGTGGCTCAGTCAAAGTCGGGATCCGTTTCTGGTGTAGACTCAACGCGATCATCACCTGCCGTCGCACGTCAACCTGCCCGTTTTCTCAGCCATTCTCCAACACCAAACAGCTCGAGCAGCGAAGATGAATCTGTAGCACCGAGCCCGTCACCAGCAAACGAAACACCTAAGAGGGTAATGAGTGACAAAGAAGGTGAAGTAGATAGTGACAGTTCATCGAATGATAGCAGTAGCAGCAGCGGCGAGAGCGACCATGACGTCGACCACGCGGATGAGGGCGAGGACAAGGACGAAGACGTTGAAATGGGAGACGCAGATAGTCATGCACAAGCCGGCGCCAAATCTCCAAGCCCTCCTCTGCCGTCGCCTCCAAAACCGCAACACAAAATTCCCAGTCCGCCAGCCGCCAGTCAGCCAACCAAAGTCCCGGCTTCTCAACCCCTCCCGCGCGTCTCCCAGGTTCCTTTCCCAAGCGCGAAGATCGAAGTCCCTTCTACCAATCCGACCACCAAAGCTCGGTCCTCCCAACCTCAGACCCCTACTACCGGACCACGCCGCCCAACTTATCAGAAGTTTCCAAGTATCAAACAACAGCTCAGTGCTGCGAGATCGACACCCGCCTCCAGTCAACATGCTTCGAAGTTCGATGCTAGGACGCTGAAACTGAGCAAATTGACCAAGGCGAAGCAGCAAGGCAAGAAGGGCGCCGTGTTTAACGGTGACGAAAGCAGTAGTAGTGACGAAAGCAGCAGCGACGATAGTAGTAGCGACGACGAGAGAGGGGAGAATAAGGGCAAGAACGGTGGGTTTTGTTCCGTTGCTTAATGACAAATTTGTTATGGCTTTTTGGACATGTTTTGATGTTCCTTTTTCTTTTTTTGAATTGAATTGAGACATAACTGGGTATTGGCGTCTGTTCAGGTTCATCAAAGGCCTACGTCTTTAGCGTCGTGTCCTCGTTGTCTCATCTGGGTATGTTTATTGGGCATGGCATAGCTTCGGCGCTTTGAGCGTATGTACTTCACACTTTTACCCTTCTCTGGACACGACTTTCTCTCTATATTGGATGGGTGGGCGAGAGTTGAAGGACGGTGTGAAGGATGACATGCCATATTTATGAATACCTCAATATATGGTATTTGCTAAATGGTTGCACATGGCGTAGTACTCGTGACTGTTCAATCGAAGGTAGCTGTGTTGTAAGTGAACTGTGACATGGGCTTCGAAGGTCGAGGTACTGGGCGTGTGCTCATATGTGTCTTGCTTCACATGTAGCGATGTCACTTTACCAGCAGAAAAGCCTACCACCATCCGAATATAGATGTGAGCTGATTTCACGCGAGAACGATATTAACGACAAAGAAATATACAGTACAGTCTAATTCAACAGAACTCCATACACAGAGCACCGGCCCCCCGACCCGCATGCACAATTTCTACTACCCCGGCATCTCCATCTTCTCACTTCAATACTACCCCTCTCTCCTCCCTGAGCACACAATCCCTTTTCGCCCTCACAACCGAATAATACGTACAAAACGTCGCTTCGGCACAATCTCCCCACCAACTCCCTTCTATCCCGTATTTCCCTCGCAATATATAGAGAAGAACCCAATTGCAGGATGCAGTTCAAGGTTGCTGTGGTAGTGTAAAGGGCGGTGAAGATCGCGCCCTGACGAAGATGGCGTTAGAAAAAGGGAAGAGGTGGAATACGGAGAGTATGTACCTGCAGAGACTCTTGCTATCGCTGACGTCGCGGTAGTATGTTTGCCCGTAGGAGACGCGCGGGAGGACGAAGCCTTTAAGACAGATACCTATGACTAGGTGTTAGAAACCATAGTTTCCACTCTACCCGTGATGTCTAGCTAAGAGAGGAGGAGGAAAGGACATGCAGCAGCCGGGGCAGCAGGAGCTACCTAGAGAGTAAATCCACTCTTTCTCTCTTGAACTCGCTCGGGGATATCTTGCTGGTCCCGTACCGGCTATCGCGGCGTGTACTGACGACTAGTTTCCAACACACTAAGGTGAGGATAAGTGAACCCACCGTAGATTGACGACGAGCGATGGTAAGTTCTACAAGAAATCTATGGTAGAGGAAAGAAGGAAAAAATGGCACGAGAAGCACGCATTTATAACCCCAAGCTCGCGCTCGGAGAACACGACAAGCAAGATTTATAGCAAAGGATTCAACTCCTGCGACTCATACTCCGAGCTCTTATAGCAAAGGACGCGATGGAGGCGAGTAGCGTAGCTGCAGGTGAGGCCGAAATTCTGATGGAAGGACCATGGCAATAGGGATCAGTGGAAGACAGAAGAGACCAAAGCGAAGACTCGACTCTCACACATTGCAAACTCCTTCCCATTGACTTCACATCATAGCCCAACCATCGAGACAAGTAGTTTGTAACTGTGCACCAATGCACATTTCGATTATAGTTCCAGTGACGCACACATCAATTCCTATAAAACTCATCCACTCCCTATCCATCATCTCATCCCCCAGCCAATCATATCGCAACTGCGCCAACCAGTCCTTAAGCCAGATCGCACTCATCAAAATCACATCGCCACGCCCTTACGCTTACGCTGAAGCGTTCACATAAACGAGAAGGAAAAAGTGCGTTAAAGGGGGAATCTCAACGAGCGCAAGCTTACAAGCAAAACCTCAAGCGCAAGGCAATTTCCAAAGGAAGAAAACCGCCAAATAGGGCAAAAACAGCCCAAAGTCTTGGAACTAGACCAAAGCCAAAATAAGGACGGGTTATGCAAAAACGTATCCAAGTCCATGTGACCATCCAAACATGGGCATCCGGAACGCCGAAGGTGAGCAGCGTGGCAACACCGTTGATAGTGCCAAAATATTACTCTGTACATGAGAAAAAGATCGCGTCTGAGCCCATAGAGCCAGTCCTGGGTTCACTCAAATTAAGAATCAAAAATTAGGGAAATATAGTATATCGTGTGACTGGGTGTTGTTCGTCTAGGGAGACTATTGTTGGGAATAAGAGAGCCAATCGTTCACTGGGAGGGCGTGAGCGTGACTCAATCATGAGTTCGTTTCGGTTCTGTCAGAGATGTCGATTCAATCAAATGCCGTCCCATCTCGCACAAGGCGAGGATCGACTCTCGGGTCGACACGTGGGTTAGGATCCATGCGAGGGTCCAAACGAGGGTCCATTCGAGGGTCGTAGTTGGAATTTGGCACATCCCGAATTCGCGGATTTGAGCCCTTCCTTTGACCCATCCCCATTAGAAGCATTCCACTTTCTCGTCGTCTCTGCTTAGCATCTCTTGAATTTCCAGATGATACAGCGCCATTCAAGCTACCATACCCTTCCGCTTGATACTGTTGCTCGTAAAGAGGGGCGTCGTAGCTAGGTCGAAGCGGAATGAAGCCTGTATCGTAGCCAGCGTACTGTGGATGTTGTTGCTGTTGCTGTTGCTGTTGCTGCTGCTGCTGTTGCTGCTGCTGCTGCTGCTGTTGCTGTTGCGGCGGTTGCTGATGACCCCCTTGGCCCATAGGGAAACTTGAGGGTGCCTCAAATCTTTGAAAAGAAGTCTCATTATACGCAGGCGTGGGAAGATCAGAGAACATCTGACGACGAGGGGACCGAATGGCTTCATCTCCCAGAGGAGGGGTGCTGATGTGAATCTCGTGGATTGGCGAACTGGCTTCATCAAGTGGTGTACCGAATATGTCTGAAAAGTCGGTCAAAAACATTGAAATCAACGGAGCCGGAATGTTGAGCGTAGGAGCGAAGACGATGCCGACATTTCTGACCGTCATCTTGTTTACATGTGCGTTGTCGATGATCTCAATGAGGTATGATGAAATGGCCCGCAGAAGCTCGAAGTTGACCGTGGGCAACTTGTGCACAAGAACGTTGAAAGTCTGAATTTTCTTCGATCGCTCGTCCATATCTATGTTTGTGATTAGCAGATTTCGATAACATGGTCAATTAAACTTACCTAGAACTTTGAGAAAGTCGAGGTGGAGGTCTCGAGTGAGGATGGAGGCAGGAAGTTCGCGGAGGTACAGCTTCAGAAGAGAGGCTACGGCATGGACGTCGTAGTACTGTCCATCGAGAAGCTTGACATCACCTTCGGTGTTGAAGCGCTCACGAAGACCTTTGATGAGAATGTTAGAGCCACTCAGCCTGAATATGCCTTCTTCACTGGAGGCCTTCTTAGCCGTCAGATATTCTAAGCAGCGGTACACAACGGCCGGAAGTGCAGACCTGACACCAGCGGGCTGAGAATATTCGACTGCCTCCTGCAAGGGAATTCCAAATACATTGCGTTGTTGGATAACGCGCTCCGGACCTGGTTGTTGAGGAGTCCCAAGTTGGATATCAGATGAAGCACGACCCCTGAACCCAAAGATACTACGTTTCCTGTCTTTGATGGTGGTGGGAGCAGCCAGTGACTTGTTGCCCCAGAACTCGGCATTTTGGATAGGCGCTCCGTTGGTCGGGGCAGAAATTGCGGGATAGGGGTCACCTTGGAACGATGAGTTCTTGGGAGAATGTGCGTACTCCTTCGCTTCTCGATGGGTAGGTCCGCGAATGGGTGCTTCTGCCGCAACAGTGTCATCATAGCTGAGCGATTGAAGTCGGTCCCGCTTCTCAGTAATATCCGGGCTATCTTTTCGCCTTGTCCGAGACGAGTCGTGGTTCTGTACCTTTGCAACTGGTAAGCTCCGTGCCGACTCGGAAGCTTGAGCCTCAACTGGGGACGGCTCCTCTTGCCAATCTACATGTTGAAGTAGGGCATCAACCCATGCATCTCGTTCTTCGTCGCTCTCTGCACACAGCACATGGCGTACTAAGCTTGACGAATCTTTGCGCTTTGGCTCTAAAATGAGGAACGCATGACGATACTGGTTATCTTCGGAATCATCACGACGCTGGGGTGATTGATTCGACTGTTGCTGAGACTGTTTCCCGATTTGTGCATTCAAGAGCTTGATAGTGCCAAGGTGGGCACCACCAACAGATTCGTAGTATCTGAACTCGGGACCGTCGAGAATAAAAAATCGTGCTTTCCAGCCACCGAAGTTCTTACCGCGCTTGGTTAAATAGCCTTCCTTTCGTTGCCGTCCTCCTTTAGGCGTGGATGAGGCTGGAGCGATAGATGGCTCAGGTGCCAAAGTATCGTTGTTTTGCGCTCCAATGACGTCGGTCGAGAAAAATTCGCAAACAACCAAGGCAGCCTTCTCGCTCATGGGTGTTTCGAGTATGGTATCAAAATAGAGATTGAGGGCGGCTCTCCTGGCGTCCATCTTGGCAGGGGCATGACCGCTAAAGAGGGCGCGATCAGGCAGCTTGCCATGGAAATCACAAAGCGACTTTAACTGCGTATCGAGGGTTGGTAGCGCCACTATGGTCTTCTCCATACGCCACAGTTGTTTGCCATCCGAGCGCGCGGAGATAGCAAGGATGAAGACGGGATCTTCTTCTTGTGGCTTCGGTGCCAAGTAGCTTAACCGCGACGGTCGTAGTCGAGAAGAATATACCTTTACATCGATGGAGGGCAATGCATTAGGAGGGAGCAAGAGTCCCGGATACTGGTCTGATACAAGCCCTCGATATACGTGCTCCGGGTCCGACGGATCATTCTGACCCAGAGAGCCAGACTCGGAGTCAGGGCTGGGTTGAGCATTGGGCGGCTTAAGGAGATCCGATGATGGAGTTTGGTGTTTTGCTTGGGCAGGCTCGCGACCACCTTGAGGTGACGTATATGATTGGGGCGTGTATGGTGGCGGAGGGCTCGGCTGTCGCGGCGGCCGCGGTGCTTGCTGGGGCACCCCGGACCTTGGGGACATAGGAGGAGAAGCTATGGACTGTTTCGGAAATCTTGGCAACGGCGACCCAATTGGTCTGTCTCCTGGCCGTGGGCTCATGGGTAGACCAGGACTCATCAAAGGTGGAGATCCGACACTTCTCTGCGCCATCATAGAGCTGTCTGAGTTGGTTGGACTGAGAAGGGCATTCAGGGAGTTCGCAGGGGGGTGACGAGGCGAAAGGGGCAGGCCAGCTTGCAGCGGATTGAACTGGCGCGGGGAGAGAGACCCCGCTGCAGACACAACTTCATCAGTTCCAGAAGCCTCGCTAGTCCCCGCCTTTGATTTGTTTTTGCTCTCGCTCTTCTTCTTTTTCGACTTGCTCCGAGCCGACTCTTGCACGAGCAGACCTTCTCGGACACGGTCGTCTTCTTCTCGTGTCTTCCGCCGGCCTCTTTCGACAATAGGAATCTCGTCGACCTCCAGCGTGTCGTCATAATCGGAATCGTCATTGTCACCTGCGGCGATTTGATGGAGATGTGCACTTGTTTTCGCGGGTTTTGATAGATTTAACGGAGCGGGGGGTGCTTTCCGGAGTGGATGTAGAGGCTTCCCTGGAGGCGGTTCAAAGCCATCTCCACCAAGTACTGGAGTAGCCTGTGTAAATGATAGCGCGGGCGCTTTTAGATGGGTTCCAGGAGAAGCGGGCGGCGTATTGGACTCCTGGGTTGGGACCGTCTCAGCAGTCACGGGCTCGACCTGCGGTTCCACAGTGGGGGAGTTTTCGTTTACTATGCCATTGAGTCCCAGACCCTTGCCTACGACATTGAGCGGCTTCACGGAGTAGTCAGTTGGGGAATTGACCGAGGACGGAGGGTTTGACGCGGTAGGGGCTTCTGACGAATGCGATGGCGACTGCGCTAGTTCACCTTCCGGGAACATCTGGCCCACTGTATGCCCTTGTACTAGCGGAGATATTTTGTGCTCGACCGCCTTTGGTACTGAGAGCGGTTTGGCGGGTTCGTCTGGTTGCTCGCTCGGGGCTGGCGACTGGCTTTGGTCGCGTTCTGCAAGAGAGTCAAATGTGTCAGACCGTTGAGGTGCTCCGGGGACTGGCGGCACTTGGTTGGTATAATCTTTTAATTTCTTCCGATAGCGGTCCTTATCCTTCAATGCCCGCTCCAGATCTTTATTCAGGCCAAGGATCATGGTCCGTTGTTTCTCAACCAGCCGCCAGAGTTGGGCATTGTGATTAGAGACTTTTTGTTCGTTTTTCCACAATTCGAGCATGGCAGCTTCTGGCGAGCCTGCGGCCGCTATAAGACCTGCCATATCTGGAGGGCCCACGGGGGGAGTGCTGTCCTGGGAGGGCTTATACGCATGGCTTGGATTCTGTCTGTAGGTTTGTGAGGCATTGGATGACAGAGAAGACACTGCTGAGTCTATCGAAGGGTTGCGCTGGGCCGTGGGTCGCGTCTCTGCTGGTCGGTTCGGCCGCGAAGGGGGAGGCATGGCCACGGGAGATGATGGAGGTGAAATGCCGGCCGATGATGGAACGGATGCAGAGACGTTCCGTAGCTGGGCATACGAGGACAGTTTGACAGGCTGATTGGCGCCTCTACTTGCTATGCTGACCAGTCTGGGTGGGCTCGCCTGGGTGAGCGTGGCCGCGTTTAATGGGTGATGTTCCTCCTCGGCTAGCAGAGCATCAAGCTTCTCGCGCGGGGAGCGTGGTTCGATGAAGGAGGTAGGTAGAGAGAGAGGAGAGAGAGGCGGCGAGCGCGGCGAGCGGGGACGCTGGCTGCTGGCAGGTGCGAAAGGTGCGCTCGACTGGAGG
The DNA here is from genome assembly GCA_001599595.1 of Beverwykella pulmonaria. Classification (NCBI taxonomy): domain Eukaryota; kingdom Fungi; phylum Ascomycota; class Dothideomycetes; order Pleosporales; family Melanommataceae; genus Beverwykella; species Beverwykella pulmonaria. Next base: position 2,160,855 of record BCHH01000004.1, read on the forward strand.
GGACTGGGGTTCGGTTTTCGGGGACCTCGACTGAACTGCTGGTCCACTGGGGACAAGGGCGGTGCAGCGTTCGGGCGCGTCGTCTCGCGCAGCGTCCGAAGGCTGTCTGCGATGGACGGCGAGGGAAGCAGAGGGCGGAACGGCGACGAGGGCGTGAGGGTGGGCGTGGAGGAGGTGGTGGAGGAGATGCTGCTGCCGCTGCCGCCCTCTGAGGATGCTGGCCCGTCGTGCTGAAGCATGACTTGGGTTGTAAGTAATGCTGGCCCAAACCAGCTAGCACGGCGGACAAGGATGGGCTCCAAATTGGGATGTTCTGTAACTGCGGGTGGGGATTAGGCGTGTTTCGTAACAATTCCCGGGCCTGGGTGAATTGAATGTGCAGCACAGCTGGAGCTTAGCAGCGCGCGCGAGGTCTCGGGCAGAGGAGATGCGGTTTGCAGTTTTGTGGTTTGCACGCAGACAGACCGGGCGACTCAAGGGACAGCAGGACAGCAAAAGTGCCAGGAGCGCAATCAGGTGGTGTGCGAGGGCGCGGCAGATTACTCGTCCGCCCCACGCGCCCAGCGAGAGCAAGGTTGAGGCGAAGATGGGCCGTAAATTAGACGGCAGCACCATTGCCTTTGCCTTTGCCTTTGCCCATGCCCATTCCAGCCATTCCAGTGCAAGCCGACTGTTGCCCTGCCTTTCGTTCCTGCGTCGAGCGAACGAGCCGAGAGCAGGCGCCGCGCTTTGTCCTTGTGCGCTGGATTTTCGAGGAGAGACGGCGGCTTGCTCACCAAGCTGAAACCTAGACGCTGGCGAGCCTTCTGAGCGTCCCAATTGGGCCTGCGGTAGTGATGGGCTGTCAAGCCATCACTTGGATGTCCACCGCACAACTCATGCATACGAGGAACTGCGTGGTCGCCTGCTGCTGGCGCACACGCCAGCACAGACTTTGGGAGCAGACATGTGTCGTCGAGGCGGGCTGCCCGAGGTTTCTCGCTCCCACCATCGCGACTAATTGCTGCTGGTGGAGATGTAGCGCCCCCCAAGTGGTGGGTAGAAGAAGCCCGCTCCACTAGCCTATTGGCTGGCGCGGTCCATCGCTCAGATGTCGCTCCAGTGTTGACGGCTGCGAACTCACTGCGAAGCTTTTCTGCAGCCCCGAGATGAAAAGGCCCTGCCGGGATCACCACCAGGACCAATTGGCCACACCCAGCACGCCGAACAGAACAGGCCGCTTGTGTATCGTAAAGAATCGATGCTGCAGCCGGAACAGGGGAACCGTGCGTGCGCGCCACAAATGCCACGACATTGTCACATTGGACGTTCCGAATTTTGGGCGTGCAACCACACAGAAGACGTTGCTGATACAGACGGCTGATTTGACATCGCATTTCAGAAACAACTCTGGTGTCTGGGGCCCAAAAAATCGTACCATTTCCCCCCCGCTGCGGCCTGCCTGGAGTTGTCGACTAAATAGCCTTCTGGATTGCTGCAGTTGCTGGAGTCGCTGCTCTTGAAACCCTCTCCTTCTCATGCGCACGCAGATAACCGCCCACGGCTGCTCGCTTGAGCACAGCGGTTGACGAGCCCCTCACGCACTGCAGAGTGTAGCTGCTGCATGACCCGATCCGTTCTCCATATCTGTCCGTCTGTTCACTGCTGCAGCGACGCGTCAGGGGGAGATTGTAAAGGAACATGGCTCAGCAGAACGATCCCCTTCTTCTTGTCCAGCGTCCTGTCCCACGATGGAAACAGCTGTGTGGAGATGAAGTGCGACCACCACAACGACCGAACAAAGAAGCAACTACAACATCTTCCTTTACTTGCTCCAGTCAATCGCAAATGCACGAAGAAAGATGCAAGGCAAGATAAGGCCTCTCGCTCCTTGTCGCATACCTACTCCTAAGTAATCCCATGTCCCTTTGCAAAGGGAACTTGCAGCATGCAGCATCCAAACCAAGATTCCGACCACCTGCCGCGTTCCCGTGCCCCATTGGCTTCAGGCCAATTCACCCGGCGGGCAAGTTGAGTGCCGACCTAGCCTAGGTATCACATGGAGAGTAAATTGCGTAAGCTACCACTACCTTGACTCAACATCAATACCTGGGGAAGAAGGTTCCTCGAACCGCTTGAAACTTTTCCAAGCCTCCTCTCTCCAATATAGACGCCGGGTATACTAAGCTCCATAAGACCTAGCATGACCATTGTCCATGGTTCCCTTCATCTCTCTCAAACACCTCTTATCATTTCTCAAATCTTCACCTTCTCTTTCCAACTTTAATTTTCTTTGCCGAGTGGAATGTCTCTGATCGGAGATGCGAAAATGCAGGTACATAGTGCTCCTAAACTCCACCTACCGGATGCAGCCGAGTATCGACCACCCTGCGGCTCCAACGTTGCATTTCCATTTTCTAAAATCCTAAGTGGATTCCGCGAATCGGAAATAGAGAATCCTTCCGATCCCACAGTGCGGAGTACTGATACGAAGATTCTGATTCATTGCAACCCTTTTGCTTTTGCATTTCTATTCTGCGAGGCTGATGTGGAGATGGAGTCAGGAGGTGTCGATAACGCCTCGCAGCAGCAAATATGGGATTATTGCGGCGCGGGTTGTTTCGTACGACCGTTGGCCGTTGTAAAAACGGAGACGATGATCATCGTTGCAATGACGGATTGCTTTTCTCTAGGATTTGTTTGTTTGGAGCTTGGACTTGGACCTGGACCTGGATTGCTTGTTGCTCCTACGATGAGATGCTCTGACGTCGACTGGAATAACCATAGTCTATGAAACACCAGTGATGCTTGGTAAGGCTGAGAGAAGGGATTCCTTGGTGGAGAAGGAAGGATCAAGATTATAAACACTTGCTCACGTCATACATTTTCTCCAACTCCTGTTCTGCCTTCCGCTCACAACTCTCCCAGGCACTTCCCCAGAACCCAATCCATCATTACCCCTCTCAACAGTTCAACCACTTCAGACGTCCTCTACACCGAGCTCACACCGTCGCACATTCGTAGCTCTGACAGCGTACGGTGCATCTACCACCCTGTGTCTCGGATGGCCATGCGTGCTGTGTTCCCAATTGCGCATCACACGACAGCGTTCCTGGCGGTTGTGTCAGCACTCTGATCTTCGTAAGATGTTCTGGTTTCGTATGAATTGCTATATTAGGGTCTTACATAGTTGCTATTGGCTATGTTCCGCTGGTAGGATGGAGATAAGACGGGTGAGCGCCACGGGGTTGTAAATGGCACATGGCTTGTAGGGCGAGGCGAGTTTGTGTGGGGGCGTAGAGGGGAGAGTGGTGGAAGATTTTGGCGATGTAGATATTCTTGTGTTTTCTCTGCAGGGCTCGTGTTGTACTATGTATCTCGTATTGAAGACCTGACGGGCACATGCGTGCATACTGCAGTCGAGACTCACCAGTGTCCGGATTTAGGTGGAAAAGATATCTTGGAAATATTGGAAAACCTGGGCTTGATGGATTGGGAGAAAACGTGGGCCCGAATATATTTGAATGTCCTTACTATACCTTTAGGGGACGGCAGGCGACGAAGAAGTAGCAACATTTAGTCTACTGAGTCTACCTTGACGTTGGTACAAAAAGATGAAAAACTGGATTCACATCGGTATTCACCAGAGGGCACGGCACTATGAGTAGGGAAAAGCGTAACCTCTCAAATGGTTCTTTCATTGACGCCGGTCCATGCTTGCTGTACAATATGCTTACATATATCTCTTTCTACATCTGCACCCGGCCTGTGCCTCCACGTTCGATCCTGTTCAATCTTCTCGCCGTCGATATCTGGCATTATTAGCATCCAACAGCGACGCACCCAAATTGGCCGCAACTCACCTGCGTTCTTGTCCTCTGGCCGCGCACCGGCAGTCCCATAGCATGCCGCCTACCCCTATATGTCCCCATATCTTTCAACCGTCTTATATTCTCCTGCACCTCTCTCCGCAGGTCATTCTCAATCTTCATGGTCGTGAGCTCCGCCGTGAGCTCCAAAACAGTGCTGTTCTTGAGAGTGCCGACTTTGGCCCAGGGATGGATGTGGAATCGCGCCATCACACGCTGCGATACTTTGGGGCCGATGCCGTAGAAAGTTTCGAGGGAGCGCTAGAGATGGTCAGAGGGGGGGGGGGGGGGGGGGGGGGGGGGGGGGGGGGGGGGGGGGGGGACGTTGGGAGAGAGCTGAAAGCACCTTCACGAGCGATTGCTCAGGGAAGTTGAACCCAAAGATGAAGACCTGGCCCTATTAGCGCGCTTCATGGCAAGTCAATTGCACGCCTACCATCTTGCTATCTCGCCGCGCCTAAGCACAATTGATTTTGGTGGTGGTGAGGATCTGTAACTCGCCTGCAGTGCCGCGGGTCGCGAAGCGGGAAAAGCGTGACACCGGAAACGCCAAGCCATAAGCCAATACGTTTCAGAAGGGGCCACCGAGACGTTCCCGCCTCTGCTGTGCCAGTGCCATATAATCCACAACCCCCAATTGATCCCCACCGACATATCCATACACCATGGCTTCTCTTCAGAGACTTGTCATTTCGGTCTTGTTGATCCTTACGGTCACCTTCGTCTTCTTCTCGCAAGTCGCCGAAGCGACCAAGGGCCCTAAGATCACTCACAAGGTAATGCGCACTCTGAGCTGGAAGCTGTCTACATGAAGCTAACAACGCTGTACGATTAGGTCTACTTTGATATCACTCACGGCGATAAAGAACTTGGACGCATTGTGATCGGCCTCTACGGCAAGACCGTGCCCAAGGTACGTTATCCGCCTTCACCATGGCACATGGACGTGAACTAATTGCTCTTGTAGACTGCTGAGAATTTCCGGTACCCTACATGCTCCGAATTCGCTGTACAATAGCTCACCATACCCAGTGCTTTGGCCACCGGCGAGAAGGGCTTCGGATATGAGGGCTCTACCTTCCACCGTGTCATCAAGCAGTTCATGATCCAGGGTGGTGACTTCACCAACGGAGACGGAACTGGCGGCAAGTCCATCTATGGCCAGAAGTTCGCCGACGAGAACTTCAAGCTCAAGCACAGCAAGAAGGGCATTCTCAGTAAGGCCCCCCACCTCCGAAAGGGAAGCAACGTGGAGTCTGACGCCCGCAGGCATGGCCAACAGCGGTAAGGACACGAACGGAAGCCAGTTCTTCATCACCACCGTCGTCACCAGCTGGCTCGACGGCCGCCACGTCGTCTTCGGCGAGGTCCTCGAGGGCTACGAGGTGGTCGAAAAGATCGAGAACGCACCCAAGGGCGCTGGCGACAAGCCGGCCGAGACAATCAAGATCGCTAAGAGCGGCGAGCTCGAGGTGCCAGAAGAAGGTATCCACGTGGAACTCTAAGCCAAGTGCTGTGGCCGCAACCCTGCTGTAGAGGCGCTGATACGTTTCCTTTTTGATAGTTTACGGCGCTGCAGAGCCTGCGATAGAGGGTGATAATCTCGATGTTACTTCCTCTCATTCCGCTCTTCCCTCGTCATCTGGCGCCGCAGACCCGGCTGGCGAGAAGGCGAACATTGCGATCTCTTCACAAGACACAGAGGGTTTGTCGTGGAGCATGAAGGTTTTTCTTCTGGGGGCCATCATCACGGTGTGCGTTCTATTTATCCATTCTAGGAGAGGTACTGGCAGCGCGGCGGCAGACCGATTCAAAGAAAAAAGCATGGCGTAGTTATATAGTCGGTGTGCATGACGAAATACATAGTAGAGCACCCTCATGTTCACACGCTTGTTCGCCTCCCAGCCGGGCGTGCCGATCTGGACCGCAGTCTGTTGCCCTGCAGTGAGGTGACCCGTGCAAGAGCAGAGACAGCAAGACACTAAACAGTACAGAGCACAGCGATTGCTGGAGCGGCAGCGCACGACGCACCCGGCCGCAGCCATAGAGGACGGCGATGCGTGACGCCTGGCCCCGTGGGCGAGTGACTAAGGGAAGCGTTGCCTGCAGATTGCTGCTTGGATTTGAGATTTGCTTCTGAGACTGCTGAGGACTTTGCGGTGAGCGTAAGCGAATAAAGCCTAGCCTACTAGCGCTTGGACGCTAGGTGGCAAGGGCTTTTTCTTCTCTCCCCCCGATTTTTCCTCAACCTTCTTCCCTCCTCCACCATTTACCTCTCCCACACAATCAACCCCTCCTTGTGTGCATCTTCGACTTTCCATCACCCACAGTATCTGTGAAGTCCTTTCTTTTTGGTCTTCACTGTCATTTCTTCAGTCGTTCAAGGGAACAGAGGCGCTACTTCCTCCTTTTCCCGTCTCGAAGAGTTTCAGGCGCGTTTCTTCCAGCAAGACACGCCTCTCATCCTCACGAAGCCCCCAGCTCTATTTTTCTGCACTCACCGCGGAGAGATATCCATTCAGCGATACTCGACCCAGCCCGCGACCCTCGCTCGCTCAGTCTCACGTTTCTCTGTCAGCACACTCAGTAATACCATCTACCTCCAATATGGCTGAACAACTCGACATGAGCCGTCTCTCTATGAACGACCAGCACACCCCCAACGGCGGCGGACACCTTGACCGCGCAGCCTACATCCCCCCGCACCTCCGCGGCCGCCCGGGAGGTTCTCCTGCTCCGGGTCCTGGACCGGCCATGGACGGTCCTCCTTCCATGATGAACGGTGGCGGAATGAACGGCGCCCCCGCTGGCCTCAACGGCAGTGCCTGGGGCCCAGCGCCAGGGTCAGTAGATCATCTCACCTCGATCAACATCGCAACGCTAACACCGTACAGCAGGGGCTATGGCGGTCCTCCTCCTCAGCATGCGCAGAACGGCGGTGGCAACTGGGCCAACGCTCCCAATTTCACCCCTCGAGGTAGCAACGCTCCCCCTCCATTCCAGCAGTCCGGTGGCGGCTGGGGCGGCGCCAATACAGGCAGATTCGATCCAAATGCTTATGGAAAATCAGGTCCAGGTGGAGCTAGTGGCGGCGGCGGCTCTGCACGTGGATCAGGGGATGGACAATGGCGAGATGGCAAGCACATTCCCGGTCCATCCAATCCTCGTGTAGAGCGCGAGCTTTTCGGAGTCCCCAATGACCCATCAAAACAACAAACCGGTATCAACTTCGAGAAGTATGATGACATTCCCGTGGAAGCCTCCGGCCAAGGTGTTCCGGAACCCGTGAACCAGTTCACGAACCCTCCCCTGGACGACCATTTGCTCGCCAACATTGAGCTTTCCGGCTACAAAGTCCCGACACCCGTCCAGAAATACTCTATTCCCATTGTTATGGGCGGTCGCGACTTGATGGCATGTGCCCAGACTGGTTCCGGAAAGACGGGTGGCTTCTTGTTCCCCATTCTTTCCCAAGCCTATCAGAATGGCCCGAGCGCTGCTCCAGCTTCGACTGGAGGAGGCTATGGCCGTCAACGCAAGGCCTACCCTACCTCCCTCATCCTGGCTCCCACTCGTGAGCTGGTGTCCCAGATCTATGACGAGGCTCGTAAATTCGCGTACCGCTCCTGGGTCCGACCCTGCGTCGTCTATGGCGGTGCTGATATCGGCTCCCAGCTTCGCCAGATCGAGCGTGGATGCGATCTTCTTGTCGCTACTCCTGGTCGTCTTGTCGACTTGATCGAGCGTGGCCGCATCTCTCTTTGCAACATCAAGTACCTTGTTCTCGATGAGGCCGACCGTATGCTGGACATGGGTTTCGAGCCCCAGATTCGCCGTATTGTTGAAGGCGAGGATATGCCACCTACCATGGGTCGCCAGACCCTCATGTTTTCCGCTACATTCCCCCGCGACATCCAGATGCTCGCTCGCGATTTCTTGAAGGAGTACATTTTTCTTTCTGTCGGTCGCGTTGGTTCCACCTCTGAAAACATCACGCAGAAGGTTGAGTACGTCGAGGATGGCGATAAGCGATCCGTTTTGCTTGATATTCTTCACACTGTCGGCACTGGTCTGACTCTAATCTTTGTTGAGACGAAACGCATGGCGGATTCCCTTTCGGATTTCCTTATCAACCAAGGCTTCCCCGCAACCTCCATTCATGGCGATCGTACCCAGCGCGAGCGTGAAAAGGCTCTAGAGATGTTCCGTACTGGACGATGCCCAATCCTTGTCGCCACTGCCGTTGCTGCTCGTGGTCTCGATATCCCGAACGTTACCCACGTCGTCAACTACGACCTCCCCACCGACATTGACGACTATGTTCACCGTATTGGTCGTACCGGCCGTGCCGGAAACACTGGTATCTCTACCGCCTTTTTCAACCGTGGCAACCGTGGTGTCGTCCGAGACCTCATTGAACTCCTGAAGGAAGCCAACCAGGAGGTTCCTCAGTTCCTTGAGAGCATTGCCCGTGAAGGCTCTGGCTTCGGCGGTGGTGGCGGTCGCGGTGGAGGTCGCGGTCGCGGCCGTGGCGGCCCTGCCAACCGCGATGTTCGTCGCTTTGCCGGCGGTGGTGCTGGCGGATTCGGCGGCGGTGGTGGCGGCGGCAACTGGGGTGGTGCTCAGGGTGGCTACGGAGGAGGATTCGGCGGACCACCACCCAGCGGTGGTGGTTTCGGCGGACCCCCTCCCCCAGCATCGTACGGCGGTGGAGGTGGAGGCTACGGTGGTGGAAGCTACGGCAACCCATCTGGCCCTGCCGGAAACTCGTGGTGGTAAACGCCCAAAGTCTGCGACACAGCGATACCCAGGGACCTAATTCTTTTCTCATATGCGATACACTGGGATGTCGTCTTGCACCAATCTCTTTACCCTGTTCACCACTACCGCAACAGGGTGGATATATTCGGTGGCCTCAGTCTTGTTTCCCTGTTTGCTATGGCCGACAATTTTTCACACATTCACCAAATTTCATTATTCCTAGTTTTCTGCGATTCATTTCCGGTTACTGCGGAACGACACGGAAGTCCGGAACTTGCTCTCATACCCCGATCAGCATATAGACAGCGACTGTTTCTTTGCGGACCTGCCTCTTTTTCGAGCTCCACTGCATACCCAGGATATCCGGCGCATCATCGTCGAACTCATGTCGAGCTCGATATCATAGAAGGCAGAGGCAACCAGCCTTTTTTTCGGGAAAGGAATGCATTACGACCATTTTATGCCTCCGCTCTTCCTGCTCAGCATGCTGCTTGGGGGAGTCCTCAAATAGATCTCGTTTCACGGCTTGCGATGCCGACGACCTGTTTTCCATTTTTCTTTTTCTTACGTCTCATAAAAAGCGATTCCTTTTCCCTTGCCATACCCCCCTCGGCGAGCTCGTCTTTGTACGTCGTCTTTCTCAAAGCGGAGAGAGTCACTGGTGTGGATCTTTTTGGACGACGGAAAGAAAAGCTCGCTGGTTTCATCGCACATAGATGGCGTTCATGAGGGTTGCCCTTTTCTAATAGACCCTGTCTGAGGGTTGGCGAAGGAGATACCCCGATTTCGGTAGGCGATGATGCGAAAGGCTGCTCACGACGGAGAGAGGCTTTGGGCTTGCATCTACATGCCGTGATGCTCTCATGACTTGGGCGAAGGAATCACATAAAAGCACTGTTCGAACTGGACGGTGTAGCTATATAGACTAGTTTGCGGAGAGTAATCTGCTGGCTATCTCATGGAATTTTAGGAGTTTCTACAATCAGCTGAATGCGAATGCGTGTGAAGTGTGGTGCCATTACTTGGATTTAGTCTAGATCGAATCTAGCCCCTTGCGCACGTGCCTGGCTACGCGGCGTATGGCCCAATGTTGTTCCGGGGCATGGCGATGATCCATGACAGCTTCCCTCGCATGCGCTTGCGCCTGCCGTTGCTTATCGAAAGCGATTCTTTGCCAAAAGCGTGCTGTGCATTTCGCCTGTGCTGCATCAATGTCTTTGCGCCCTTAAGCCCCCATTCGCCCACACCTGCATTCCTTCCTGCTGAAACCTTGCACGGCGCTGCGACCAAGCACAAGCTCAACATGGATGCGAACACGACCTCAGCAGCAGTGCCACCACTACCACCACCTCCTCCGCCGCCGCGCATCGACGAGCCCGACTCCAGGAACAGCCTCCGACACATCCTCGCCGCAGAGCCCGCAGAGCCCTCCATGGACGACGCGAAGCCCTCACCTCAACCACCACCAGCCAGCACCCTGAACGCCGACGAGAATGAAGCCGTACAGGACGCACAGGATGCCTCCAAGACCGCGCCCGAAGCCGACCCGGGCAAGGCCTACTACACAGCGACCACGACCACCACGCGCCGCAATGCCAATGGGAGCGTCTCTTCTGTGTACTCAGGAAACAAAATTCGCCATCTAAAGAAGGATGACGGCATCCCGCTCTGGCGCAAGGACATCCAGTACGACTTCCTGCGCTATGTCTTCGAGGATCCGCAGAAGGTCTTCCACAAGAAGTCCGAACCCACGAACCAGGAGCTGTTCAGCTTCGCTGACATCTACCTCGACGCCATGGCGAACAGTAGCAAGTGCAGCAAGATATTGAAAGACAAGCTGCTGACAGAGCGACCCGCGGCAGTAAACATGGCCATGGTCTGTCTGCTGGTCAACGTTGGGCGCATGAACACGACGCTAAACTGTAAGGCATATACGGTGCCAACATAGGCCTATAGCTAACACGCCCGCAGTCTTCCCTGAAATGCGCGCCCAGTTGCGAACCTACCACTCGATCCCATCCCTACAAGCCCGCCAGGATCCCAACGCCTACAAACAGCTTCAGGATGCCCCACGGCTCAAGTCGATTCTCAAGGGCGCCACCGAGGACGAAGAACAGCCCAGCACTGTAGAGGACATCAAGAACCACCCCGTCCCGCGGACGAACCCCGTCAACCTTATATTCGTCCTATCGCAGTACGCCCCCAAGATCTCCGAGCTGCATTTCTTCCCACCACGCGACTTCTTCGATCTCGTCATGCGATCCAACCTAAGCAGCAGGTCTAGAGCCACCGCGTTCCTATGGCTCATGTGGTGGTACCTGGAGAGCGACTTCTCGAACGAGGCGGCTCGCTCGAATCCGTTCGGGCCTGGCCAATACGGACCTCCTGGAGATCCTGCTACAGCGGACCACCCAATCAAATGTCCAGCGTTCGACTTCTTAACTCCGGAACAAGAGGCGTTGGAAAACGTGGATACAGTTGAGGAGAAGAACTTTGGTGAAATAAAGCGCAAAGAGAGGATTGGTATGTCTCCTGCTTCCGAAAGTATGACACTTTGCTAATATAGGCCAGCTATTCTTGGGAGTGATATGGCGCCGGTTGTCACTGGTCCGAAACGTAGTAGCAAAAAGGGTGAGTGGAGTCTTTATTTTATTGATACTAAGCGTTGCAAGGGACCTGTAACCCTCCTCTTTCTCAGCATTCATATCATCGTACCCATGATTCTTCTGCTCAGGTGTTCGAACAGAAGGCTCTGAAGTCTTCTTCATGTTTTTCCAGCGCCGTGCTCAAAGATTTCCCTCTGGAGCAGTTCGGCAAAACTGCGCCCAAACCTGAACCCAACCATTCTTCATTACCAAGAACTGCGTCCGCTAAAGTTCTGTTTCCTATACCTACAACTTCTAACAACAAATCAGCTTTCAACCAAAATCCTGTCTTCTCAGTGCTAGCTGATGATGGCGCTTCTACACCTGGACGAGACAGACAGTCGCCATCTCATGGTAGGATGACCTTCACTTTGAGAGCGATATTATGGAATGGCATGACTAACGACCAACAGGCTCAGCACGAGGTCGTAGCAAGCTCGCAAAATCGCTCATAGAGCGAGAATACCCCTCAGACACCGACCGCACGCGTTCAGCATCCCCACCAGGCAGCGTCTACAATACGGGCAAGAAATCCACCCCAAATATGCGCATCAACACGCTCCTCAACGACGACGCCTCAGCAGCAACCCCCGCCTCCAAAGGACCCGGCCGGGGCAACTGGTCCCGCAACCGCAATGGCGGCGCCCGTGCCTTCAAAGCCCGTCTCGACGCCCAAGCTAACTCACAAGACGGACAATCGCCCTCTGCCAACGCTCCGCCCCCCGGCTACACAGGCCCACACGGCTTTTACCTCCCCCTCAACGGCTCTGATCCCAGCCACAAACGCACCCGCCCCCTAACACAACACCAACTAGCAGTCGAGCAGTACCGCCGGCGCCGCGTGGAAGTGATCCTCGACCGCGGGATCCGCATTGAATACAAGCGAGCGCAGCGCCGCCGCCGACAAGATGGCTCCTTTATGCGCGCCTGGGTGCGCTGTAAAGGCGTGCAAGACGGCTATGACACCGACGAGGAGAGCACCATGCAAGCCCTCCAGCAAGCCGACATCGAAGTCGGCACCAAGACGCCACCACCTATGCTCGCAGGCCTCATCCCGCTTGATTTTGGCGGCGAACAGAACGATCACGGCGAAGAGGCATATCACCGAGCGAAGATGCTAACACGTGCGATCCGGCGCCTGGAGCGTTGGGACGGTGGGAAGCGCGCCCCGGCTCGATCGAGGAAGAAGAAGACGGGGGATCTGGTCTGGATGGGTGAAAGCAATGGGCATGAGGAGGGAAATGAAGACAGGAGTGAGTATGGCGATGAAGACGAGGAGATGCAGGATGCCGAGGATGCGCTTGAGAGGAGGGAGGATGATATGGACACTGAGGATGAGGAGGACGAGATGCGCAATGGGGGTGGGTATGATTTGCCGCCGTTGTCGAGCATGGTCGATTAAGTGGATAGGTGGTTCAGTATGGTTTACTCGCATGGTAAGATATGGCGTTGATAGGATATGGATATGGGTAAGGATCTTTGTCCTATGGGCCTCTCTGGCTCTGGTTATTGTGTGTAGGATCAGTTCTTTGTAGCATCATCTTACTTCCAGGGGGTAGAGAGTTGATACTGAGTTGGTATTTGTATCATTCAACGTTAAAAGCGAAACTTGTTAGGTCTGTCATATTGACTTTGTAGGCAGAGGTTTTCGTCTTATCTTCAGATTGATCAACCAATGATTCTGTGCACAGACATAGTTTTTCTTCATGAAGCTTTCAAGGTGCATGCCCAGCAAATGGGTATCATTTCAACGCCCTTCCATCCTTCTATGGCGTTCCATCTTCTCAGACAGAATATGCGGAGCTTCTAGCCAATCTTTCAAAATGTTGGCTGTCGTGCTCCGCCTCCGCACTCTCTCGATCCCACGTTATCTGATCCGCTATGCGCGCCTCAATTCCCGTCTTCATCAAGAAGCGGTAAAGTCTGCACGATACCGAATTCCACTTGCTCCACAGTCATCGTCTCCAAATCAACCAATACAATTGTCTTCGTCTCACTGAATTTAGGAACAGCGATCAAGAGCACCTGTTGATCCGCGGGACCATGAATGATGCGATGTCCGAACTTGGGCTGGTTGCCGGCGAAGTAGATGTGTGGGCAGTCTCGAACGATGAGGGGGTCCTCGTCTTGGAAGGGATAGCACCCTAGTCACGTTAGGATATCAAGATTGACGGAGCGTGTTAGTGGATTGGAAATGACGGCTTACACAAAGTGTCCGGCGCTGTCGGCGCGATACATCGCCACCGCAGCATCATCTCCATGACCTCGAGAGGTTCGATATCATCGACATATTTCAGCAAATCTGCAACAGTCTGACCACCAGTGCCGAGAAACCTCCATCCTTCGATGTCACCTTCCCAGGGATTCGTCACGCTGTCTAGCCCTTCGCGACTCTCGTTGCTCTTGACGGGCGGATTTGCGTATTGTCTGCTCTGCGGGAAGAGAGCTGGATGAAGGGGTTGTTGGGGGAGGGCCACGTTTGCGGGATCGGAAGCGCCAGGCAATAGCGTTATAGGTAGGGTGGGTAGCACTCCGGAGAGAATCATGTCGAGGCGTTCGGATGGGGAAGCGTTGTAGGCCGAGGCATCGTAGCCATAACCTTTCTTTCCGCTTTTCTTGATGGCGAAGTCTTCGCGCGATAATATCGGGGTGGAGTGTGACAGGCTGTCTCCCGCAATAATCAATCTTGACACGTTGGTCGCTTTAGATTGATCGGGAGCACCGCTCGCCTCGCCCGTGAGGTATTCCAGCAGTAGGTCCAGTGCCAGCTCGTCGTCTGCTTTGCCCGTGATCTCCAGCCCAGACACAATAGCCACCTTCCCGGCCCTCTCTCGCTTTGGCTTCGACTTTTTGGCAACTGCAAGTTCTGAGTCGTCGCGTTCCCAACGTTGGGGTTGTCGTGGTAGATCGGCGTATTGTGTTGCTATGACTTGGAATGTGCCATCTGCTTGTTCGGTACCTAGCGCTGCGAGCACGCACCCGGTTACGTAGTGTGCATGGAGGGCTTCGCCGGTGATTCGGAGGCGGCCGGATTCATCTTCGAGCATCATTTCATCTTCGGCTGAAGCGTAAGTTTCGCGGGGTGGAGGGGCGGCTATCCAGTGCTGGATTACAGCTTTAGCATGAAAGGAGTTATGTATGGAGGAGCGGGACACCACACCTCTTTTGATATATCATCCAGGATATTCGGCTTCAGTCCCATCTCCATGTATACCGTGCCGACCACCCAGCAGAGCTCGCCTTGCCGGACGTCGAGCACGCGGTCCACCATCCTCGCCTTTTCCTCCCCTAGCTTATACAACAGTCAGCTCGTGTTCGCTGCGATTCCTCGAACCGTTTCTGGAGTCATTCCACATCTGGGTCCGGGGAAGGCCTACCTTGAAATCCCACCATGCCTCATTCGCGCGCTGTTTCACCGCTTTCCGCAATTGTGAGAGCCGGAGAAAGTACATGTCTGCATATTGCTGCGAGTAGAGTTTCTCAGTGCCGCGGGCAAGGTCGAACGTATGAAGAGGGTTGTAGGCTGAGGGTGCTCTCGAAGGGAGGTTCGCGGGGTCTTCGCTGGAGACGGTCAGTGAATGTTCTTGCAATTGCAGTTGGGGGAGGATTACAAGGGCGCACCCTTCAACATATTTCCGTCTTCAAATACCATAATGTATGGGGAGAGAAAAGGGAGACGTGCGATTTGTGGGGTAAATGTATTGGTGAGAGCGTTCACGTTCGAGAAGTTGGGTAAGAAAGTCGCGTCTCGCGTCGTAGTTACGCTACTGCCCGAAGAGGAAATGTACTGGTCAGCCTCCTGATTTGGCCAAAACATAAAAGCTCATCAAGTGATGTTTCATACACATACACATTCGTGCCCTGGCTTCTCCTTCTGCCCAGTATGGCTACCGAAGATACGCCAGAAGAACTTGAGCTCGAAGAAATGATGCGGTCGTTAGAGGAATGCACACTTCTCCTCCCGCTGCTGGTCCTAGCCGCACGACGGCATCTGCAATTGGCCGCAGATTGTTGCGAACGTGAAACGGCTAGGAATGACTAGGGCAACTCTATCAAAAGAAACTTCCGGCATGCTAGGGCATGTGTAGCACCACCGACAACGTAATCAATGGGGCAAGTAGTGCCGGCGGTGCCCCTCCAAAACCCGCCACAGCATCGTTAGGGGCTTCTTAGTTCATAAACAAATGGAACAACACAGTTGAATGATTGAAGATCAAGTGGGGCAATCTCAAAGTCACATTTCCCACCACCATCGTAACCATTGCATGGGCAGTAACCGCTCTAGGACAGACATTTCGGAGAGCATTTCTGGCAGGAATTGGCAACGCAATGGCGAAAACTGTATCATTTTAACGAGAGCGGGGAACTGGTGGGCAGAGTAAGTAGATCGAGCCGAGCAAGCGAATCAGAGGGAGAATCATCAGTTTGTGAAAATCATCCAGTACGTTGTATCATCGCGAGGCGTTCCGTACATATCGACTAATAGTGTCGGAAAGCAATAATCAATGGAAGTAGACGCCAGAAAGCAATAGCAAGCGTTGACAAATCATTCAGCCATCACGACAAAAATGCCTTGTCCTCTTTGAATGTCTCGTTGTCCACTGTCCCGCTTCCAGACGCTTGAGCTGCAGCATCGTACATGACTTTTGCTGGGGACTTCCTCTCGTCCCAATATGAAACATATTTTTACTTCTATTCCTTTAAATCTACCCTTGAGCATCCAGAGAAAATATGTAGAGGCACTTTATCATTAAACTGCTGGTGGTAAATGTCCTAGAATACGGTTATGCTACACGACCCCCCTCTTCGTTACGTTTCTGAGTCAGTGCTTTGGATTATCAATGAACATGCAGACTCTACAGGTTCTGGGAGCTCTCAGAGTTCCCTATGCAGCACTGATGGGGGTGAAGAACACTTTCAGGAAGAATGAGAACAAATATATGAGGAACATGTCATTTTTGTCAGGGCATGTATCGCCAACGTCCAAGGAAGCGATACAGGCCATGAGGAAAGCCGGAGCGGTACCTTAGCAGCCGACATCAAATGGATAATTAGTCATAACCCGGTACCAGAGGAATCAGCAACTAGGAAAAGCATGAAGAGGACTTGCACAGTTCTGCGTACATGCATGGACCAGTATCTCAGCTTGACTAATCTATCGCTATGAAAAAGTGGGAAGAGAAACAGCAAGCTGAGCAGGGACGTAGGCCTGTGGCTCCTCCACCTTGGTCATCGTCTGCTGCTTCGACAGCGTGAGACAACGGACTGTCGCCGTTGTCAGGAAACTAAGCGGAGAGTCATGAACGCTGGGGTGACTCTCTCCAAATAACTTCGGAATGGTTGACATTCTCAGGGTTCATGCCGGCGACTCTTGCCCGCAGTTAAACTTCGTCGCTGCGTCGCTTAGGTCATCGAATGTTGTACTTCACCTCTCCAAACCTTCTTTCTCCATTCTCCAATATCATGAGTACTTTCATATCAACACAGATACTGTGACCAAAACAGCTAGACCCATACAACCAAGATGAGTTTACTAACTTGTCCAACAGCACTTCACTGTCCTGCAAGTTCGCGTGCGAAGTGCTCAGCGTTGTCACACACTAGGTTCGCCATGCAGTTTACAAATCAAAACCAACACGACAATAAAACACACAGTATGAGAGGAAGTATTAGGCGTGGAATTTCGGGTATGACTATCTACATCACAAATTACATCCTCAGTCTTTCTCTCGTTTCGGCTTGTGGTCCTGTTAGGACCACGACCTCCCGAGCATTAGATGATCTATGTTCTAATCGAAACATGTCAGACCCAGCACGACGCGCCGTGCGAAATGCGATGCCCATCCATCCAAAAAGTCAGCAATCCTGACCCGACAACCGCCCGAATCCATTAACGCGGATACGCCAGGGTGAAATGCGAGAGATTGAATATTTTGGTTTGTTGAGAGTACTATGAGTTTTGTTTACAACAGCTGCAGATTGGTCAGTGGGGTGTTCAATTTGGGTACAAGTTAAGAGGAAGGCTTACCATAGCGACACCTCCAGCAGCGAGGAGAGCAAAGGCTGATCCAGCGTTCGCAACAGCGGCACCGGTGAATGGCGGTGGCACGGAGGTAAGAGTAGCAGAGGTAGACGGAGAGCCAGTGCCAGTGGGGTAGGGCACGGTGGCGTTTCCGTAGCTGGCAGTAGCAGTGGCGGCGAGCGCAGCAACAATGGCGACGATGGAGAACTGCATTTTGATATGTGGGTTGGTGGTGGTGGTGGTTGTTGATATTAGGTAAGGTAGTGGTAGTGGCAGTGACAGTGATACCGATCAAAGCGAATGTTCGACTTGAGACTTGATTGGAAAGTGAAAGTGTGCTTGTGAGATACCACCTTACCCTGGGGGCCGCTGCTCCGTTCTTATAATCTCTGCCTGTCTGATGGAAGGCCCCGACACTACCAGGAGAGATACCACCTTGGAAAGCACTTATCGCGTGCCCAGCCCCACGTCCGCGTTGCCATAGCGTCAATGCACCCTGGTCCCACATAGGGCGCTCTCGCCCGACCTCTCTCCACAAATCATCTGAGGGCACATCGCCCCCGGCCAGTAAGTCTCTGCAGCCGGCGCCGACACCGAAAACTGTTGACGGCTAGCCCTAGCCGCTACCAGCCGCCACCAGCCACATTCCCGCCACCGCACTGCCTTGTTCGTCATCCTTTCCATGCGGCGACGTCCTTGGGGAAAGAGGGCCGCCAGCGGAGCACTCACCGTGGAAGCGAACAAAGAAAGTGGCTGTCAGCGCGGCGCCTCCCTGGTACGCAATCCACCACCATGTTTCATCAATAATCATGATCGGCTCGGAAGGCTGGGCAGCAAAGCCGACGAAGACGACGACACCTGTCCACGACCAACACCTGCTGGCTAAAAATACCCGGCAGTCTGATATTCGTTCGCCATCCAGCCACCCCTTCTATCTCGCTCAGCAGATCTTCGGAAATTCAGCGCTGTTGATCAGCCCCCTTTGCCCTGACGCGCAATCTGCGTTTATCTCTTCGCAATTTAGCATCCAAGGCAAAGTAAGAATCTGTGTTACACGGCGACGGGAAAGGAAAGACTCGTGCCGCACGCCTCGCCCTCGATAACAACACGAGCGTCCAACTTTCCCTTTTCGTTTGCTTCCCCTGCCAGCACAACAATCAAATTTGCATTGCATGCATGCACGCCTCTCCAAATGTCGTGCTGGCATCCCCGCCCCAGCGAATCTCGTGAGAACGTAGAGATCCAAGGATCGGGCGATTGGCCCCGCGGTCATCAATCCGGCATGTACTAAGTATTGGACTAGGTATATGTGGTTAGGAAATTTTATCATGAGATGCACGGGGAAAGTGTGAATGCGACGCAGGTACCCTTTGGCCTGCTTCCTGCAAGCAGCAGCACTCGCGCGACACTCAAAATGCGATGACGGTGAGCAAGCGCTGACATGTCAGCAATACTGCAGGTGAGCGGATAAACATGATGAGAAACGCTAGGGACCAAGCCTTATCTATCGAACGAATTCGGATAATCTACATGGCCATGAAGGCGTGCTTTTATCTACATAAGCGCCGTCATAAAAACATCACAACTTGGACAGGATGGACCATTCCCAATGCAAACTCTTAACTGGCCCCAGGCGGTATACCCGCCCACGTTCCATTCGGCCACCATATCCCCGCCTTCGTAAAGTCGCTATACGTCACCCCACCGAACGGCAGATAATTCACAAACCCAAAGCGAAAATACTCGGGCCTGTCCATCGCATGCCGTGCCCAGGTAAAAGAATTGTCGCCGTCTTTATGGAAACCGCGGAAGCGCTCGACGTCATTTACAAGGACGCTGACGCCCTCGTAACCTTGCGCGAGACTGTCCCATGCAAATGTGATATTGGTCGAGTTGATCGTGGGGGCCAGAATGGAAGGTGTTCCGCTGCCAATTTGGGCGTCTCCGCGCAACGCTGCAGAGGTCTGGAGAATGGCAGCGAAACCCCAGCGGGCTACGCCGTTGATGAACAGGCCGACCAAGAGGCCTTGATATAAAAGGCTTGGTCGCGTTTGCAATGTTGTCCCTGGCAGTAGGAGTAGTCCTAGTATGTAGTGGTGGATGCGCAGGTCCAGTCCGGGTAGGGCCATGAGTATGAGAAGACCGATCCCGAGCATGGCGTAGAGGCCTAGGTATCGAGGGAGTCTGCCTTCGACTCTGAAACACCACGCTTGGAAGAATGCAATAATGGCCAGGGCGAGAACTATGAATATGAGTGCGACGATGGCTCCTGGTTGCTGCTTGATATCGTGGGGCGTCAACCGCTGAATGGGTATGAGTTCCAGCGTGACATTGCTGAGTGCGCCGACCCAGCAGCCACCCAGCCATAGGATTGTCTTCTCTATGTGTGCATTCAACTTCTTCAGTGTCTTGCGGACGCAGAAGTGATATATGAAGACGCTGATAAATGCGGCAGGAAGAAAGCTGCCAATAGCGGTGGATGCGAGAGATGGATAATCGGAATAAGGTGGAGGGTCTGACGCCATCGAGATCTGAAAGTAAACGATGATGAAGATAGGAAAGAAGAAAGCAGCCGGAGAAGTCGTGACGAGAGAAAGTATGGACGTAAAGATGGTTGATAGAATGAGCAGATTCCAACGAGGGTCTCGACATTTGCTTGCTGCAGAAATGACTTCCTGGCTGCGATTGAAATCGAAGGAAAGTGGAAAGCTTGAGTTGAAGCCTACACTCAGGATCCCGTTTCGCTCGATGGAACCGTAGCTGGGCTTCTCTCCTGTTAGTGTCAAGACACCGCAGCCTCCTCGAGCATCTTCCAGGATACCTGCATGAATTGCGGCTCCACAGATGAAGGAATCGCCACGATATACAAATTCGTTCCCTTCTGACTCGTCTGGCGTCCCTCCTACAACTAGAGAGCGGTAGATAATCTGTTGATCACCAATGGTTCTGTAATTGAGGACTTGGACACCTGCACAGTCGGCGGGGCAGCTGAATGCAAAGGTCGAATCGTCGAAGGGAAGACAATTCCTACCGTCGAGTCCACAGCTCGGGGAGTCTGGCCTGTGCATTGTGTTAGGGCGAGCTTCGCCACAGAGCTCATCTGCCAGACTTACCAAAGTCTATTGATACATGACAGCTTTACAGGTGCTCCCAAGCCTGCTATGTCTTTAGGGGTCCCAAACTTGGAAAGAATGACTGAGAACAGCACAACCCAAAGAGCGAAAGTGGTGAAAAGGAGGCCAATTCGAGCGGCTCTTGGAAGGCGCGCTAGAAGGCGGGCTGGAAATGTCTGAACCGGCTCAAACAAAGGCTTGATGTGGTAGATCCGAGGAGGCTGCGGTCCCTTGATCCAGTCTACTGCTTTATGGAATCGGCTTGCGATGGGCTGAGGTATCCTATTCCAAACTTTCTGCCATTGTGCTGATGCTTCCGAACGATGGTGGGCGCCAGCGCCGTCATACTCATTGCTCGATCGCGTAGCCGGGGTAACCGATTCTGAACTGTCTCCAGGTTCCAGAGGAGCACCGCGCGCTATCTGGTCACCATTTTCGAGATCCACGATCCGAGGTTCCTGGTGTTTCGGTTGCGAGTGAGGACGGCTCGGGGCCATGGTTCGGTTCGACTCGACGTCTTTCGCATCGAGAACGTGCGCTCATCGGTAGGGCATTGCATCGGTTTTATCATTCAGGTCCCAAAGAGGTGGTGTCGAGCAAGTGCGTGAAGTTTGCTGATGGAGGCCTAAGGGAACGTTTCGAGCCAGGTCGCGACGGCACGTGCGCTTAGCGTGACCTTCCACCACGTACCTGTTGACGCAAACCATCAACACCATCCACCACGCCCAGCAGTTCATTGGAACCGACTCCCCCAGTTCGCTGCGAATATCCCTTGTGACTCCACATAATAGTCGGCAAGGGGTTTGTTCAAACCAAACAGAAACCTCCGGAGTCTCGACAACAACGCGACTACTCTCTCGCTGTCAGCCTGACATGTCGCAGCTTTCTATAGCCATGTTCAAACCCAGGAAGAGAGTATAAGAATTATTTCTCCTTGCAAGATCTCAGTCGGGCAAGGAGAGACTGAGTGTGGGCGCTGCCATCAATACAAATACTATTTACTCCTCAAGAAGACTGACGGCTCTGGATATTTACGCGACCAATTCGAAACCTTCTGCCACCCATTCCCATAGCCACGGGGAGAGCGTTAGCGCGATAGTTTGCCCTTTCAAGTAACAGCCGACGCTTTGGATCTTGATGTCGCAGACGCTTACGTCTGACATGCAAGGATATCGAAGTCAGTTTCTAATTGCGAAAGTTAATCCCTATCGCGAGCCGTCCCCTCAGAATTGGTGGCCCGTGGCTCCTCCCGCGCGAGTGCCGTCTCCTGACAGGTCACGTTCTGGTCATATACGAGCCGATGCAACTCTTTCTTGTCCTAGCTCCTCTGTCTATTCAGTTCTTGGTGAAGGCATCGTTGTTGAAATTTCTAAATTCAAAGGCTTCAAGACTGTAAAACCGAGCAAATTCTGCAATACGTATGTGGTTCCTGGTTCCTGGTTCCTAGTTCCTGGTTCCTGGTAAGTTGCAAGATCCGAAGTGGCAGTGCACCATGGCAATCACATCTGCAACGTCGCCATCCTGAGCCATGACTATGGAGGATTTGGAGGCGTCATGCAACAGCGAACGCATTGTGAACTTTAATGCCTAACTTTGCCCACGTGTGATGAGAACTCAAACGCGCAGCTGTCAGTTGATCGTTCGCTGCCCTTTAGGCTTCATGTTTACCCTCCTTCTGTCGACTAATATTACCCCCAATGGCTGGCGCAAGCGACGAAAGGAACGCCATCATTATTATAACTGTCTTGACGGTGGTGGCAACCATCGTCGTGTGCTTTCGACTGAAGAGGAGGAAGAGTAACGGGTTTCTCGGTGCTGATGACTGGATCATTGTCGCTGCGCTGTTGGTGTTGTACCTTCAAGATTTCTGGGCCTATACGCGTATGTCCGCCTGCCCGCCACATCGAAGCAGCTTTTTAACATGTCTCAATAGTTGCAGGTGTGGAAGGAAGGCCGTACAGTGCTCTAACACTCACAGAGAAGAAGTGGTTCCAAAGGGTAAGGAGCGCATACGCTCCTTGGTTTGTCTAGCATACTAACAACGCCTCTCAGACCTACTTCTTCGGAAACATCGGCTACTGCGTCCACGTCACAATCATCAAGATCGCCATCCTCATATCCTACAAGCGTATCTTTGGCCACATCCGCTGGACCCGCCATGCGATCCACTCCATGGCCGTCGTCTCCATTTTATGGGGACTCGGCGCCTTCTTCCCTTTTCTCTTTCAGTGCAGGCCTATCATCAAAGCCTATGAGCCATGGGTACCAGGGACATGCCAACGAATGCAGAAGTGGTTGTGGGCAACCGCAATTTCTAACATGATCATGGACTGGATCATCCTACTGCTCCCAATCATCCCGCTATTCAGCCTGCGATCACACTTTGGGGGGATGGGAAAGGGCCTTGTGTTTGCGTCGTTTGCGATGGGAAGTCTGGCTTGTTTGGCGACTTCAGCGAGGGCGTGCTTGAATACCTGGGGTTATGATGGAGTTTCCAGTTAGTACACGCTCTGCGACTGGTGGAGAACTGCGTTAATTGAAATCACAGCGAACGTCTTTCTAGCGTCGATATCTACATACGCCGAACCGATGATCGCTATCATCAGCGCCTGCCTCCCTTTCCTTCCGCTGAACCACTTCTTTGCCAACACTTTCTCTCGCATACGGCGTCTTTTCTCCAAGGAACCGAAATATCAGATACCCGAAGTCAACCTGGCGGACACAAAGACGAGTATTGTGGAACACACCATCACAGAACTACGAACTACACATGTGATATACCGGATTTCTACCTGGTTACCTCCAGCGCCCGTCAGACCGAGGACGGGAAATCAACCGCCGGATATCCTGGAAAACGCTCCTAGCTCGCATGGGACAATTGCAATACCTACTCGAGCAGCTCTGGCCAAAGATGGAATGAAGTAATGCCACTGCCCTACTTTCTTTTGTTGCTATATTGGATAACAAAGCATCTCAGCGTTACATGTTGCATGGGAAGGGAAAGGTCTGGAGTTTCTGCGGCTAAGCATTCCGTTGGTTTGGACATAATGCACGTTATTCAGGCATAGCACAGGAGTACTTTGAGCTATTTGGCGTCGCGATATACCCGTCTAGTTTGAATTTATCTTTTACTTCCAGTTACACAGTCCTCAATAGTCACATGCTCGACGTGCTACTCCCCCAAATCAAGCACCGTCCTCTCCACCCATCACCTCCTCCACAACGCCCACAATAACATCCCCCAAACCCACCGGCCAACTAATCATTGGCTCATGCCCGGCCGCGCACCTAACCACCTTACTCCCCGCCCTCTGTGCAAACATCTCTTGATACTCCTTCGGACAAGCCCTGTCCTCCCCACAAACCAAATACGTGCTGCTCACATACTCATAAGCCGCTCTACTCATCACCGTTTCCTGTACGCCATAACTCTGGCTAATCATCTTCGACACCCAGAGCTCTGCCTCAATGTCGTCCACGTCACTGAATAGGATTTCTTTGGCGTTCTTGAGGGAGAATGTGCCGTCGGCGTGGACGTCGTTGTTAGGCGATTCGCCGAAGGCCGATAGCACGGATTCGCCCACAGGGAGAATGAAAGCACAGAAGTAGAAGAAATGCGCCACGCCGCCTTTCTTGCCTTCCTCTTTCCTTCTTTTTAAAGTGAGACTTTCTGGGATTGCACTGCTGCCAACCAAGCCGCCGTAGGAGTGCATCGCTACGATAACGGTCTCATTTTCTTGGGTGATGAGCTGGGTCAGCGCTGCTTCCACGGCGTCGACGTCATTGGTGAGGGTTATACTGCGGAAATTTGGCGTCGACGGCGTGCAGCTGGGGAGGACAGGGTGTGTGGTTGGAAAGCCTTTGCTTTGCAAATATGTGTGCAGGGATGTGTAGAAGGCGGGGGTTTGGAAGGAGCCTTGGATTAGGAGGATTGTTGGTTTTGAAGGGGTTGGTGACATGTTGGATTGCGCGTTGTCGTTGAAATTAGGGGAGGATGGAGATGTGGATGTAGATCTCTAGGGCACGCGAAGAATTACATATGAGACTCCCATGGTACTATATATGTTAGGCGTCCCATGGACTGCACTAAATGGCTATCAAGAGGTCGCTTATGATGAGAGGATTCACGTGGGCGAATACAAAACGCAGTCCTTCTAACCCCTGTTAGCAATGTTTAATTTGCCACTGGAGTTGAAAAGTAGAGTACTTTCATTAGTATAAAACAGGCATCAAGCCATTTTGGATCAACACACTTCAGTGTCGCAAAAAGCATGAAATACCAAAAGTCGGTTAGACCCTAATTAACTATCCCATCTTTGACAGCCGTGCTTGAAACTCCTCAAATCGCATGAACTCTCGTTTCAAAACATGATACCCACCTCTTAAACAAACTCTGGCATCTCCATATGGGCCTTGGGCGTAGCAAATCTCACCAACTTGGCATAATATTCCAACAGCGAAAACAATTCCGGGCTCACATTTGCATGCGCAGCCTTCAACTTCTTCCTCTCCCCAATCCATCTCTCCTCCTCACCCGCCAGCATCTTCCTCACCGCCCGATTGTACTCCATCGCGTGCTTGATATCTTTTCTCTCCGCGCTCTTCGCCTTGATCCGCACGTAGCCTGTGAGATTGAGCCATAACGCTATATCGAGAAACGTCTCTGTAGGGTATCCCTTGGGCAAGTCCATTGCGGATATGGAGTCATGCCGTTCGGCGATGCCAGTGCGGCCCACTTCGTCCAGGTATGTAAGCCGGACTTTTTTGTCGGTTTCTTCGAGACGGAGCGCGTACTCCATGCACCACGCGAGATCTTCCCAGACGGGGAAAACTTGGGTTTGGCCTTTTTGTTGGGGCCGCAGCGTTTTGAGAGCCCAGAGGCTGGCGTTGGCCCAGTATTCGTCTGCGTTGAAGGCGTCACCTCCCGTGGCTTGCCGGATTTTCTCGAGCACGGGGCGCGATTGCACAAAGTCTTTGATGCTGCGATGCGAGTAGTTTATCTTGAGACGCCGGGGGTCCGCTACGCTGCTGTCGGGTTCTTCTTCGGCGTCAGTAGAGGGGGCGGAGCCCTCGAAGACGGTGAGAAAGTTCTTGCATTGCGTCTTGAGCAGGGCGAGCATGTCTTCGAGTCTTTTAGTTAACTCTGTGGGACGCAGGGGGCGGATTTCGGCGGAGAGGCTTGAGTTGGTGTGCGGATCGTTGGCAAAGGAGAGGGCAAGGAGGTCGGGGTACCCATGAGCGTCCACGAGACGGAAGAGCTGCGAGGCTTGTTGTAGGTCGACTTTATCGGTTCCGAGATCCTCGAAGATATATGCGAGGAGAGGGTCCAACTCGGACTGGAGCGCCCACACGCGTGCTTGTAACGACACCACGTCGTCGGATTCGCTTGCGCCCTGGACGAGGAAGTCCGTGGCCAGTGTTGCCCACAAGAAGACGCCGGATGCCTTCTCGACAATATCGCCAATGAGATTATGCTTCAGTGTGTCGTCGGTCTCGTAACTACATATCTTGACCAGATGCTCTTCTGTGTGAACAACATGGGACACAAATAACCTGATGTCGTCGCTCATCATGGTATCAAGCATGAGGCTTGGTCGCTTTTCGAACGCATTCTGGAACCCTGGCATCGGACGACTGGAGGTGCATATCTTGACGTTGTCGCGCTTCGTTGCACTCATCAGCAGATCGACAACTGCTTCTGGGTACCCGCCCAACTCATCGAGCCCGTCGATCAAGAAGAAGAACTTCTTCGTCACATCTGAGATCATGAGTTCGAAGCCGCGCCGAAGATCTGGAAATGTGAAGTCGTGCATGCCGCCGCCATACGAGGTGAATTGATTCCACCGGTCCGCAAAGAGCCATTGGATTATGCCTGGATCCTGTTCGAGCGGGCCATATATCATGTCTTGAAGTGATTCGTAAAGCAAAGATCTCAATAGACCGGTGCTTGACATTTGCAGATCAAGACCGGAGCTCCAGAAGAAGAATGCAGCATTGATGCCGGGCGATGCTCCTGACCAAGCTTCTAAGCTTGGGAAAAGCCGAGAGTTGCGGAACAGGTGCTTCATAAGCACGCTTTTGCCCGAACCTGGCTTCCCTATGCAAACATGTTTAGCAAAAGCGAAGATGCAAAAGTTAAATCAGTTCTTACCAGTTATCCAGAACAGATTTTGTCCGCTCTTGTCGCCCAACCAATCCAAAAAGGCGCTCACCTGCTGCTGACCATCTTCGTAACCGGGGGGAGACTCAAACATCCATTCAAAGGTGCCATCATGTGCTGTAGGAATGCTATGGACGCGGTCATCCAAGGTCGCGAAATGTAATTTGGCAAATACTTCATGACAGAAATGTGCTTCGTTCTCGACATTGATCAAGGAATCGACCTTCTTTGAGAACTCCTCGACGTGCTTTTTGTTCTTTGGTTTCCAGTCGTTGGAATGAATTGCATCCATTGCCTCGTTCTGCCATCTTTCCCAATGGTGGATTTGGGAGTCGTCTGCACTAAAGACAGGGAGGCCTGTCTCTGCCGACTGGTCGAGGTATGCCCTGCATCCAATTAAGCAGATGATTTTCCCCCCCACATTTCTGGTACGAACTGCTTACCGAAGGGCAACCAGGAGAGCCATATCGACCTCCTTTCGTACATTCTTGAGCTTCTTCTTGAGCCCCGTGATTTCCTTCTTCTTCCATACTGTGAGTAGTGCTTCACGGCAGGTCTGCCATTTCGGATCTGAGAATGAGCCCCTCGCCTGTGCTTGCAGAATGGCATCAATTAGCGTCTGGGTCAGGAGCTTCGTGTCATCGCTGAGTTTGAGCAATTGTTCCGCGGCCTCACTAAGTTTCGGCCGCTTAGGATCCGCACTCAATTTCTTCAAATCATTGTGATCTATATTCAACGAAAGGCGAAAAAGGTTCTTGGCAACATCTTGCAGTATAGTGTGGTTCTCCACGGCGGCACCATCAGTCGGTTGGTAGATCTTGTGGTCCTTGGAGAGAATCTTAACGGAGAAGTCGACAATTTGGATGATGCTCGATGAGAGGCCGACGGCGGGAATGGGTTTCATTGTGGGAGTGGAAAATGTGAAGGTGTTCGGAGGATTGGAGCTGTGTTGGTAGACTTCCAAGGGGGTGTAAAGTCCGTCAGCGTAAATTCCCCGCCACTGCGGCTTGGCCCCCATCCGTCTATTTTAAGTAACGTGATCATCATATTGAAACGCTTAAATCCCCGATGCGAGCAAAAGGGCACAGCCATAGCCTACCAAGTTCATCTAGTTTGGCGCTCCGCTCCGCCTTGCGTATGGAGTCGCGAAAGACTCGCGATGCAGTTTAGGAAAT
This sequence comes from Beverwykella pulmonaria, assembly GCA_001599595.1. NCBI lineage: Eukaryota > Fungi > Ascomycota > Dothideomycetes > Pleosporales > Melanommataceae > Beverwykella > Beverwykella pulmonaria. The sequence continues at coordinate 2,188,579 of BCHH01000004.1, forward strand.
GGAATTCCTGAGCACTCCTCTCATTTATTTGATGAGTTAGCGCGGTGGTCGGCCATGTGCGATGGTCATGCTTTCGAAGGGATCGACGGTCTATATGTATATATATATAAGAGAAGGATATATGAGGCGCGAAGACGGTGTTAAAGCGGAGTTGAACTACAAGGGACCTGGGCTTGCTACTGGTCAGATGAAATTTCAACACACTTGCTCTAACGGCTGAATGGAAAAGTATCTGATACAGGAATATTTTCTTTAATTCCCTAGTTGTTACAAATAGTATTTGGATATGTCTCGACCGTCCTGGCCTCTTACTGAAGCCCCCCTCGTAGACCATTGGGATGGCAAACCAAGTAAACTGATAAATGTTCGCAACTGGAGTGGTTGGCCATTCGATGAGTCAATGAGTAAGTAAAGAGGTATTCGATCTAGCAATCACTAGTAGCTTGAAGAAGCACAACCTATTCGAATGTGAAATTAGGTATCAAAATCGGGACCAGAAGAAAAGACCTAAGTCATTGCAATCGAAGGAACGAACGTTCACCCATTTGGCTCGTGGTACATTTCTCTCGTCCACTTTTTACAGCATTTCTTTTATCCAGCTCCTGCAATCTTTGAGCAAGAGCGCCTCCACTTGTTACTCCTGGAGTCAACTCCGACCACCCCTCAGCTACCAACCCCATCATCACCTGCAGGCCAACCACATTCGTCAACATATATTGCCGCCACCATCGACGAAGGGAATGGAGCTCGATTGCGGCAGACTTCCGACTCCTGAGGACTTTGGCGATCTGTACAATAGTCGAGCAGAGATGCTAATATTCAAGTGCGAATGGCCGGCTATGCACACTTTTTCATGATTGATGGAATGAGTACTGACTATGCGTGTTAGTGGCTCTGATTCCCACTTTTGTCTGCGACACAAGCTCGACCTCGAATTCGACGATACGCCGCTGGCTAATCCGGGGCTTGCCGATGATATCAATGGTCAACATGATCTCAGCCAGCAGATAACGCTCATTTACATGTGAAGCATCCCACCTCTTTATGTCCTAGCAGTTGTCTGACCTTGTACAGCACGTCGTTCTTCAAGGATAGCACCGACTTCGCTTTTGTTGTAAAGGGGCTCAAGAACATGACCGAGTTCAGCAAGGGAGTGTTCATGAAGAAGGCGTACGTCGGACCCTGCTTTGCAACGCCGATCGTCGGATTTGACCTCGAAGAGATTTGCGGCGATGCGGAGGTCCGGCCTCATATTTTTGAGACTGTGTCGAGGATGGAGACGAAGGGGCTGAGGTGGAGGTGAGTGTACATGGATTTGCTGTTCTGGCTGGCCCCAGGTCCGCTGATTTTTTTTCCTGAGGTATTACTACGAGACTGCAAGGGTTGCATGGGACAATCTCGAATTCGACTGGCCGAAGTTTCACCGGCAGGCTCAGGAGAAAGTGGTGGGAAAGGCAGGAGCGGTGGAGGACGATGCGTGCGCCGGGGCATCGCCGCCTGTACAAGTTCCGGCGTCAGACACCCAGGCGTCAGAAACGCGGTTAGAGCCGCTAGAAGAGGACCCAGAGAACATGGCTTTGACACCAATTGATGAGACGAAGGAGGATAAAGAGGACTCTGAACTGAAGGACGAGAGGGGTGTGAACATGGAAGTGGGAGCAGACTTGCAGACATTGGAGACCAATGCGTCCGACAGCGAGATGGGTTGAGGAATTGCGCTATGGCTGTAATGATCCTCCTTTGGAAGAGCTAGCAGGATCTCATCAGATATGGGTAGGGTGGAGGACATATGCAATCGATGGTGGCGTTGTTTGGATGGGCTGGGGGCGTTGTGTCTTGGGCGTCCTATTGATCCGTACATGCACATGATTGACTTGAATTTGTTCCTCGCCACCAACGGCCATGCGAGCGAACGAGAATTCAGATTTGCCTCGCCATGTCGTATGCAGCAGTGGAGGTGACAAGGTGCGGTTGAAAGCGTTGTAGGTTCCCATACCGTTCCCCAAACAAGCCGGAAACGCCATGACGTCGACAGCCAGGGTCCAGACTTGGCTGGCTCTCAGGGCTGCACACGAACAACAAGGGTTGTATGGCTCGAAAAGGACGGATAAGCCGTTCCATGGCTGCCCGCGAACCACCAAGTGCTTGACCCTTTCTTGCTTGTTTCCTCCTCGTCCTCCTGCGAAAAGGCTTAGCAAAGCTTATTTCGGCGCTGGGGCTTGTTCCGGAGAGGACGGGTACTCGTCCAGCCGCTGAGTTCGCACCTCTTCCTTGTTTTGGCATCACCAGCTTATTCTTAACCACCCGTCCGTCAGACGCGCTCCGGCGACTGCAGCGGCTCGCACGCTCGACGTACCTCGACCCTTTCTAGCATTTCCCAATTGCGCGTGCTTGTGTGTTTGCGACTGCCTGCGCCGCTTGTGCCTGCGCCGCTTCTACATCCGCAGTCCCCACCTGCCATCACGATACCCACAACACCCACCATGGCCGAAGAAAAGGACGCGACACAACACAATGGCGCCAATGGCGCCAATGGCGACCACCCCGAGACACCCCAGAAGACAGAGGACGGCAGCGACAAATCTCACATACCACTGAAGCCGCAGAAGACGGGAACCAACTCGAGCAAAAACAAAGGCCCAGCGGGAGGCTTCGACGACACGCCCATCGCCAAAGCCCCGCCTGGCTACACAGTCAAGTTCACCTTCCACAAGGCGACAAACCTCCCCCTCGCTGACATCAACACCCTCTCCGCCGACCCCTTCATTGTCGCTCAGCTGAGCACCGCGCTCCCGACCCGACACAAAGAAGACCCGCCGCTGCAGATCCGAACCCCAACCATCCGCCAGTCTACCGATCCCGTGTGGAATTGGGAGTGGATCGTGGCCAATGTGCCGGCCTCGGGGTTCAAATTGAAGTGCCGCATATACGACGAAGACCCGGCGGACCACGACGATCGCCTCGGGAATGTCCATGTCAACGTGGATTCGATCAACGAGAAATGGCCAGGCATACACCAGCAGTCGTTTCCCGTCAAGAAGCGCATGGGCAGCAAACGGGCATACCTGCTCCGCGCCCTGGCCGTGTGCTTCAAGAAAGTCGAGCATATGAACGGCTTCTTGAATGTCAGCGTCGAGGTGCTTGGGAAGACAGACGATGAAAGTGGAGGACGCGCATACACCATTGGCCCGCAGTTCTGGATACGGCATCAGTCGCCGCTGCTGGGACGCTTGTTGGGGCAGAAGGAGCCTGTAGAGGGCGAAGACAGCGTATCGCGAAGGACGGGGAAAACCAAACCCGAGAAATACAAGTAGGTCTTCACTCTCTCCTGAGGTATCGCGCTGCTCATGCTGACCCTTTCCAGCTTCCAAGCCAACCAGATGCAACTGCGTGGACCTGTTCCCGAAGCCATGTACCACCGCTTCGTCGAGTTCAAGCCCTTCGTCAAGGCCATGTTCACCGCTACCGGCGTCCGAGGCTTCATTCTATCCAAAGCCCTCCACCACCAGCATGCGCGCGTCTATAACTTTGACCAAAACACTGAATTCAAGATGTTCAAAGAGCCCTCGAAGGAGTTTACACAAAAGTTTCTCGAACTCGTCCACTACGACCAAGGCGGCCGCATATTCACCTACGTCCTGACCCTCGACTCTCTCTTCCGCTTCACAGAGACCGGAAAGGAATTTGGCATCGACATGTTGTCCAAACATACCATGCATAGCGACGTAGCCGCGTATATCGCCTTCTCTGGCGAATTCTTCATCCGCCGCCTGGAGCACGCGCACCGCCCTCCCCCGGAAGAAGGTGGAAACAACAAAAGCCATCCCCCAGATGACATCTCGGGTGGGCCCCCGGGAGAGGACCCCAAGAAAGATCCAAGCTACTATGAGATCATTATCGATAACGATTCCGGCACCTACCGCCCCAACGCGAAGCTTCTCCCCCAGCTCAAGGAATTCTTCCAGTCTAATTTCCCCGGCCTGCACGTCGTGACGCTCGATTGCCAGGGCGATGCAGAGAAGATGGAGGAGATGAAGAAGGAGCAGCGCGAGCGGAAGAAGAAGGAGGGCGATCATATCATCTACACGCAATTGAGCAGATCCAGCAGTATGAGCAGTAGCGATGTCGAAGAGTTGGATCGACTAGAGGCGGCGGGAGAGTTGCCGGAAAGACATCTAAGACACCAAGTCATGCGTGAAGCAGGCGCCAGAGCGGACGCTATCAAGACGCATTTGAAGGAGTACAAACCAAGTAATAATCGAGAAGGCTGGAGGGGCTCAAAGCATCAGGCGAGGCAGGATGACGCTGATGCCGTAGCGGCAAAGGAGAAGGAGGAAAAAGAGGGAGAGCCTTCGACGAATAATGAGAAAACGAAGGAAAACAAAAAGGCAGCGGCGTAGTGATGGTTCGGTGCTTACATGGACGTGGCTTGGCGTTTTCTTTTGCATTTGTGTCTGGTGGTGCGCACAGCGCGTTCGAGATGTTCTCTGATACCCGCGATTCCCTTTGTTTGTTTAGATGGGTGGGGGGGGGTGAAGATGGTGATGGATGCGTGTTGCATACAGCGAGCGAGCGAGTGAATGAGTAAGTACTGCTGCGGCTTCGGATTTTCCCTTTGTTTGATTCACTATTTAGGTTTGTGTCCATGTCACTTTCTTTCTAATCATAGTGTTTTAATATTAGCCATTCCTTCATCGCACCACCGGCTCTCCATCCCTCTTTCCCGCACTTTTTCAGAACTCCTTCATGATATTCTCCTCCCCGATCCGCGCTGTGAAGCTTACCGTCCGGGTCTTGATCCGCCATATCCCGCTTGCACCCTGCACACCTTCATAGTCTCCATCGGGCGCATCTAGACATACGAGCTCATCAACGTAGCGTCCGTATGCAGTTAGGACTTTACCCGCGTGCACGCCTTGCCCGAAGTGGGCTGCTGTGAAGTAAGTTATTGTGTTTGCGGTCTTGGAGTCTTGGGATATGCGGATCATTTGTGTTGTCAGAGAGTGGTGTGTGGCGATGGGGCCGAGACTAGAGAGGGGTTGGAGTCAGTGAAAGTTAATCATGTAGGAGAGAGGCATAATTGGGGATAAGTTAATCCCTTTCGCCCTCAGAACACTGCATGGGACCAGCTTGCGTAGAAGACAGAGAGGGCCGGGTTTGAAGTCAGGCTCCTTTGCAGCAGGATCCTTTGCAGCAAGCTCCCTTTGCATCCACACAAGTTTGTAACCTGTAGTACATTCGCTCGAGTATGGGTTGAAGAGGGGGAATCGTACCGGTTTATGATCGCGTTGCGAACGGCATCTACGCCTCGGAGGTCGGACTTGAAGGGGTAGTCGGCGACGACATCGGGGACAAAGACTTTTTGCAGCAGGTCGAGATATTTGGTGTCAAGGGCCTCGCAGTACCGCGCGAGGGTGTTGCGGATTGCGAGGGCATCGGCGGTGGTGTTCGACATGTTTACGCTGGAGAAAGGAAGCTTGGATGAAAGGAGGCTACTGAGTTTGTATGGGAAAGTGGAGGTTTATTAATGTGTTTGGTTATACATTGAAGGATTGGAGATGTGATGTGGCCGTGGTGTGATATCATGTCGTCGTTCCCGAGAGCTCCTCCGAGGACGCATGCCGAGATGCAGCTGCATCGGTACCCCACTTTGGCACGACGGCCGCTGATGTGATGGCTTCTCAAGACGGATCTGAAATGGTAGCATGCGATATCTTCAAGTCTGCGATTCGTCAATTATTCAGCGAACTGTCGTGGTTCATGATAGAGTGGCTTTCTGGTACTCAGACCATGCCAGAAAGCGTAAGCGGCGAGATCAATGGTGGATCTGCGAACGAGTGGGGATTGGACGGGCTGGACTTCAACTCAACTACCCTCATCCATCGTGACCTCTTCATCGCCAGCCCATTTGTTCTTCTACCCTGCATCGTTGTATCATTGGGATCTGTGGGAGTTCTTCTTTGATCGACGACCTAAGTGGATATCTAGATATCTTTAGATAAACTGCCCCTCTCCATCCGTCATTCATTCGCCCTCTCCGTTTCATACTTGGTCTTTGCGATACCAAAATTTGCGTATGACGATTGCATGTTCACACCTGTAGCCTTGAAGCTATTCTAGCTTCTCTCGAAAGACTCATCTCGCCCACGGTCGATCGTAGTACAAATTAGTACCAATCAACGCTTTTGGCAAGTGCTTTGAGAGCAGTCGTCAAACTGAACGCCTTTCAATTGTGCACGGAACAATTCACTGAGCTCTCACGCACTTGACAAGTGAAGTGTAGTATAGAGTAGCAACTCAACCACCTCTGTCACGCAAATAGGCTTGGAGGTAGCAAGTATGATTTTCTTCAAATCTAGTCGCTCAACTATGCTCCTTCAGTGGCGCAGTGACTTTTACGGAAAGCGGATATGAGCAAACCGGCAACAATTCAAGCGAGGAAAATCAAAACTCAAAACTCAAAACGCACAATGCAAAATCAACAAATACATGCACACCTAAAAATTATTTCAATAATTAAATCATATTAAGTATAAATCAAGTAGACAATTAAAACATAAATAATAATGCTCCAACACTTGTACACTAAACTTAAAAGAACTAATACTGTGGCTAATACCGTGTCAAATAGACCACATGTTTGTAAATAAGTTTGACAATATGGAGCGAGGTTTAAAGCTAGAATATCTTATGGTGTCCTTGCATTTGTAATGTTTAAAAGTAAGTAGACCATTATATTTAGACTATGAAAAACTGTAAGTAGTGCTGAATCAACCAATTCCTCAGCTCTACCTGTCTAATACCTGCCTAATGCCTGTCCCCAAAGTCAGAAACTAGAACTAGTTGTATACTTAGATATCTCCTCGCAGACACTGATATATAGCCCAATACTTACTAACACCTATATTGCTAGTTGAGGATTGCGCCTTATTTATCTACTAATGATGCTTTGAGCGGTGATTGTGGATGATCTAGACATAGTCGCCAAGAATATTAGCAATCTAGAAAGCATGTTGGAAGTCCTTCTGCTGGATGGTAACCTGCTTGGTGTGAATAGCAGACAAGTTGCAAGCTAAAGTTATTAGAACAATACTAGATTAATACTGAAGATGATATTAGCATACCTGTCAAGCATGTAGTTATAAATGCCTCAGCTGCCTCTTGCAAAGTAGTAAGTGCATTTAATTGGAACTGTTTAATAAGTTTTTCGCCTTTAGTATTTTGGAAATCCTCTAGAATTTCACAAACAAGGCAAATAAATTAGGTTTTTGGGATAAGAGTGCTAATACATTACTAGTAGTGTTAGATCTCACAGAGAGCAGAGCCTAATACTAGTATTAGTCAAAAATTTAGATGATACTATACATAGAACTTACAACCAGGCCTTGCTTTCACCTTCTTAGGTCTACTAGTGGTAGCTCCACAGTAGACAGGCGCTTTGACAGCATTCTTATTATACAAAATGTTCTTGCGTTTAGCAGGCTTTTTAGGTGCAGACTTGCGCGGTGATTTGGTAGCAATCTTCCTGCTGAAGGCTAAAACAGCTATTAGCAAATAGCTAATACTAGTACTAATACTAAGATTACTAGTTGCTCCAAGTGGGCGATTGGGAGGGCGAGTTCTTGCCATGATAGTGTAGATATAATAGACGGTAATAGTAATTCAGTTGCAATGAACAGGAGTTGACAATTAACGCAAAAAGTAAGTGGTAGAGGAAGAAGGTTGGTTGCTGAAGAGAAGATATAAAGGTTTCAGAATAGTAAAAAGTTAGGTAGGTGAAGGTGAAGGTGAAGGTGAGATAACAGGTGAAGGTAGAAAAAAATGCGAGAAATTCTTAACTAATACCTAGTCTAATACTATTAGTCCTAATTCTCCGCTCATTGCAAAGCAAAGCCAATTGTAATAAAGCCAGAAAAAACAAAATCTAACAATTAGTTAGAGATTACAAACTAAGAATATATTCCAAAGCTACTCACTTGCATAAAGACTAATACCCAGCCTAATACTTGTATTATTAGCAGATTCTAACTGGCAACGTCACGCGGTTTTAGAGAGGTCTTAATAATAGCTAGAAGTTAAGTTTTGGTAATAAAGCGCAAAGCACTTTCTCTGTTTGCCTTTTACTTAAAATTTTGCTAGGGTAAATTATTAAGTTAGCTTCACACAAACACACTAAAACTCCATAACACCTGCACTTAATTCAACCTGGCCACAATTACTAGCTAATTAGCATAATACTCAACTAATACTTGCCAATACCACACGCGTGCATTATAACTAATCAAAAATAGAAGAAACAAGCCAGCAAATACTCTACAAATCCAAATACCATCAAAAACAATGCCATTCGCGCAAAGAAAACTAGTGAAGACTTCTTAGTTATAAGGGGAAAAAACGCTAATAACACAGTAAGACCCACAGCAGAATAGCTAATACTTAGACTAATGCTGTAAAGGCGTCTTTAAAGCTATAGAAGAACAAGTTCAAGCCGCGTATCCAACATCTACTAGATGCAGAATCCAACAAATTAAAACGCAACTAGCTAGAGAAGGACCTAAGGGATTAGTGCAAGAATGCAGCCCTTAATACTAGGTATAAGATAAGTATTAGGTTAGTATTAGGCAGAGCTAACAGTATACAGGGCGAAGCAAAACTTGCTCTAGACTTAGCAAGCAATAGCGCGCACTGGCAACCCTAAATCTCATTACCTATCCCTAGACACTCTGTTTAAAGCACAGACGCGTGTCTGGCTTCTTAACAATAAGTTTATGCCGCCCTAGCATATTATTGATAGCGCAACGGCTACTATTGCTGTCAGCTCTCTACCAAGCAGTTAAGAGGAAGATAGCGTCTAAAAAAGCACTAGAAACACAAACTAGGACCAAGATGAACAAGACTTACGCACAGAGAAGGAGTTGTGGGCCAACCTTAGATACTAGCTGTCTATTAAGCAATACTAGAACAGCCAGCTTAATATAGTAGTTTGGAAATTAAGTGTTATACGCACTTAAGGCTTAAGGGCATTTCTACTGCGCATAACACTTGACCAACTTAAGGCAAGTAAATTCTAGATAGCCTAATACTAAGACTAATACTTAGCAGGAATATATAAACTGGCTTAACCTAAATATCCTGTCTATAGTAGTTGAAATGCTTAGCAAGCTCAAGCAGCGCTTTAAACAGGTACGTTGAGCATTTGTCTAGGTATTGGGCCATTGCTAACAATTCCTAGATTGTAGCCGTCCAAAAAGCATATAAAAAGACACAAGTTGCGTATAAGAACGATATCGCGATTGACAGCAACTTAGGTGTACCAATACTGCTATTCTTAATGCTATTTACTAGTCCTGAGCGCGTCCTACTATCTCTACTCTACTAAGCTTAACGTGGCGGAACATTCTAGGGTTCTAAGTTCAAGCTTTTTGACAACAATTAGCCGTCTAAACTTCCTAGTGTCTATAAACTACAGACTATTAAGGACTACAGAAGGGACTTTCCACTTACAGCTATTAACATAACTAGGGCTGCAGACCTGCTAGACAATATTGTTAAGCTATTGCCAAAAGAGAACAATGAGTTAGACGAAATAGCTAAAAACAAACCTGCCGTGGAAGATGATTAAATAGAAGGAGTTTTGGAGGATAAAGATGCTATAGATGTTAATCTAATAGAAGCTAGGGAAGACGATTAGGATATAGAGATGCCCAACATTGATGAATTCCTAAATTTGGGGTTACTCTGGCAAGATAATAAGAGGCAGAGCAGTATGTATGCTATAGATGACGTGGAGAACGTATTAGATAATGAATGGGAGTCTTAGGGTGAGGAGACCCAAGCGCCTAAGCAGCTGAACTAAAGGTATTAGGTGGTATTAGGCGTATGGGCTAAGATAGGGAAAGGTTATTTACTAGAGTTAGACGGGTTTAAACTATAGAGAAGGTTTAGTATTAGGCTAGTATTAGTCTGCCTAGAAACTGCATGTAATTAACTGCAATACATAATAATTAAAGAAAGAATACAGCACTTGCAGAAATAAGTTGGCGCCCGCGCCAATTCTTATCTGCCTCTATAGCTGTTAATAACAACAATTAATGCTTTTAGAGGCTCCTTGTAGCTATCCTAAGTACCTAGAAAGGGCCTTGGTTTCTCTCTTAGCTGTTTGCTTCGCAATTACTTAACGCGATATAAATATGCGTCCAACACCCAACCTATTAAAAAAAAAGAGGAACAACAAAAAAACTACTAGACTATAAACAAGACAATAATTAATTTATTTATTCTGTGTACATATATATAGCCCTTTCTTTAAAATATATACAACAAAATAGAACTAAACTGCTATTAAACACATTTCCTACATTTTTGTTTAGTGTATTGCTGCTTTGGACATCACACAGCTGTAAGTTGCCCCCTTACCCTCCTATTTCTGTTTCTACCCTTTGCTACACCCTACAACTACTATAATAGACTGTGGAGTGCAAGAAAAGACCTAAGTTAAAACCTAGTTTATCAACTCTCTATTGTCTTTCTCTCTTTCTTTCTTCTCTCCCTTGTCTTCCTTTATTATATTTTCCTTAAAGGTATTATTGTGAGCCTTAACGTTGTTTAATTTGTTCTCCCCAAATTCCTTCCTTGATATCTTAGTGCTGTACCCCTTATTAATCTTGTATTAAACAGTAAGGTAGTCTATATGTTCAATCTCAATCTAAGGAATAAGATTAGCAGGCTAGGTATCCTTATTGTAAAGCATACTAAGCATGTAGTAGGCATCCTGACTAGAGTGTATGCTAATACTAAAAGGATGCTTAATATTGTTTAAGGTCTATAAATTATAGATGCCTGGAAGAGGTAGATATCTGTGAATACTAGCCAACTAGATTTTGCAATTCTTAAGTTTGCTAATTAATTAGCTCTAAGCAACAAGACCTATTATAGCTCTCTTAAGACAAGTAAACTAGAGCGTAAAGGGAATAGTTGGCACTAGCTCCTAGTGAGAAGTATTAGTTCCTAAAGCTTTAGCAAGGCGACGGACCTTAGAACAAATAATATCTACAACTTCTCCCTAAGAGATGTTAGTATTAGGCTAATATCACATACTAATACTAAACATACCTAATTAAATTTGCTTCTAAGCAGTGGCTTGTCTTTCCTATTTATACTTGAGTAGAATGACAATACTTTGTCTGTTGATTTCTTGCAAGTCATACCCCTGAGATATTGCTACGCGTGGTATTAGTACAGGTATTAGCCAACGCAGTGTAAATGTTTATACCTCAAACTTATTCTGGCTTAAGCTTGTAATAAGTAAAGCAATATCCTTGAAGTAAAGTCTGCGGAACTTCTTGATAGCAGACTTAAGTGCTGTAGTCTATGCAATCTAAACTGTCTTCTACTAATTATAGAGCATGACTAGTGCAGTATCCTCAAAGAATTGTTGTGGTTTTTCTTTAAGGAAACCAACAAGATGCAGCAACGCAGTCAGATCATTTGCAGGCAAGTCTACCTCTTGTTCAACATCTCTTGCATCTACACTGTTACAACTAGTAGTGCCATAGTAGTTACCTAGATCTAACTGTGCAATGATATTGTTCTTAGTGGGTACAGTTATATCTGGGTATTAATTTCTAACCTTCTGCGTCTAATAGATGCCCTTCTTAAAGCTACAAATTAAACATTAGCAGATGCGCTAATACCATACTAATACCACGTACAAGATAGGAATTTTTTCCTGAGCAGCCTGGAGCAACAGTTCCTTTTCTTAGAGAGCTTGCGCTGGTTTGTCCATTTAATTAAAGGCTACTTGTTCTTCTGGCTAAGCTAACAGCTTTTTCTTGTATTTTAAAATCTAAGTGTTTGTTGAATTCTTGGCCTAGATAATAAATTTCTTATTATCCTGCGCCTTCTAATACGCATTCTAATTCTTAACTGTGTTTGAATTTGTTGAATATGACTTTTTAGGGTTTTTGGGTGAGGTAACATCTAGCTTTGCTTTGTTAGAAAGAGACTCTATGGTATTAGCAGAGTATTAGTTAAATATAGCAGACAATTTTAGTTGTTAGGATAGTAGCAGTAGTAATACAACTAAGGGTTGAAGGTCAAGATTAACGTGCTATAACTGTAACACTTGGCAAGAAACCAAAGACTTGAATGCGTGAATGCGTGTATTAGGCTAAGAGTATTTGTTAACGCACAACTTAGGACAGTAGAAACCGTACTAATTAGACGTTTAGTAAGAAAGTTGTTGTGTTTTAAGGTTATTTAATTGTTAGTGTTTATTATGTTTTGTTGTAGTAAAAAGTTGAGACAGTGCGCTAATTATGTAATCAAATCACGTGCTAATTTAGTTTATAATTTTCTATAAGTAATATTTAACTACTACAGCTACTCCTACAACAGCAACAATTTCAACCTTTGTGCGTACAGTAATTTACAATTTAGTTAGTACTCTAGTATACTACATCGGGAATTCGGTTAAATTTTCCAAACCATGTACTAACCATGGTTAACCACAGGTTACCAGACAAACCATGCAAACCATACAAATCGTACAAACCTTGTACTGTACCCTCCGAACAACAAGCTCGGCAACTAACCTAACCTGGAATGTACACGAATCAGACACCTGACGCACGAATCAGACCCCTGACGCACGAATCAGACCCCTGACGCACGAATCAGACCCCTAACGCACGAACCAGACCCCTAACGCACAAACCATACTGAGTACTTATTGAACACGTAGGACCTCTGGTTGAGCTCCTTCCGCAACGTCTTGTAATATTGTACCTGAGATTGTATCTCTAGCCTTCAATAGCTGATTAAGCCCTAATCACAGACTACTAATAGCCT
>BCHH01000004.1:2202042-2242701 GCA_001599595.1 Beverwykella pulmonaria
CGCCAAATGAGGCTCTCGTAATCTCACTAACCACCAAATCTCACTAACCTAGCTAACCATGGTTAACCATGGTTAACCACAGTAACCAGATGCTAATTTACATTTTGCCGATGTAATACTATACTGCGCAATGGCTAATACCCTTCTAGCAGCTGGCGCACAGCAATTTTACTATTGTGTTAGCCTATCTTACAGTCCTCAATTATTAAAACGTGACCTATCTGCTGTCGCGATAGTGTATTCGCGACTAGTTTAATTATGCGTTTACTTCTATGCAATTTAGCACCTGCTAACTATGCAAACAGCTATATTTAAGGTTTTAAACCATTTCTGTACTACATTTGCACCGCATCTTTACATTACTACGCTGCTGGCCTAATACTGTCTAATACTGCTATTATGGCTCTAACAAAGCAATTTATGCGCAAAGATTACTTTGAGAAGTAGAGGATTGCTGCAAAAGCAGCAAAAGCACCCCGCAAGGAACCTGCAAAGCTAGCTAGAAAAACACCTTGCAAGCAACCTCCACCTGGAGAACAACAAGTTAGTTCTAAGATCTCTGGCAAAGGTACATTAAAGGAAGAGGTTGAAGAGGCTGCTGGAAAAGGTAAGTAGTATAAGTATTAGTATTAGTATTGTTTTGTACTAACGTATACAGCACTTGGCAAGAGACAAAGGGAAGCTCGCAACAGAAACAAGAGGTTGAAAGTCCTAGCAAGTAACAAGATTAATTGTGCACCTGTCTATAATTGCGTTGAAAAGAGTATACCTAAGCTTGGGAGGAATGTTCAACGTACTAAGTATTTAAGTAAGTTAGTATCTAATATCCTGTTATTACCTACTTATCTGTGTTAGCAGCTGCGCTTCAAGAAATTAAGTTCTACTAAATAAGTACTAGCTTCTTAATCCTATTTGTACCCTTTTAGAGACTTGTTCAAGAAATTAGTTGCAGTGTGTCTAGACATAAGGATCTCTGCTTCTAACAGTCTGCACTGCATGCTCTACAGGAAGCTGCCAAGTCTTTCCTTATTCAACTATTTGAGAGTAAGTTTAACAGTATTTGTATATAGAATTGGTCTAACATCTATTCTAGACGCAAACCTTGCAGCAATTCACGCTAAGCGTATCACCATTATGCAAAAGGACATTAACCTTACTCTAAGAATTAGAAAAAACATGCACAAAATGGTTAGTTACCTTTTTAAAGCATAACTCTTTTAAGCTCTTTAAGGCTATTCTATTTTAATACATAATAGGCACGGATTTATAGGGTAAAAGTTAGGTGCCTTATTTAGACGGATATTTCTGTTGAGTTTTTGGGAGGGTTTAATTAGTTTAGATGCTTAAGATATCTATTAGTCTTTTCTCTACAGTAGCCTACTAAACTACTTTAATACAAAACTTAATACAATGTGCCGTCTACTAAGGTGTAATAGAGGGTGGAATTTAGAAACTAGAGGGTAGATGCAACTTACAGCCGTGCTATGTTGTGGTGGAGTAAAGGTGTAATATAGAAAATTAAGAGGGTAGAAGGTGACTTGTGGCCATGCAACGTCTAAAGCAGCAATATACTAGGGGAGGAGGATCTAAAGGTCTTAGGTAACATTTATAAAGATAATAAGGTTTGGCAGTAGACTGTTGCAATTTTGTTATATCTAGCTACCAAAGGAAAGAAAGAGATGTGTGATAAACAAGAGACCTAGCTACAAACCCTATTTTGGGAAGAGCTCTCTACTATAGCGCACTATCTCAGCCTCCTTTTCCTCTTGCCTTTTCTGTGTTACTTGCTTACTATTAATGCGCATCTTTCCCGTCCTCTTGTAGGTAACTACTTCTTCTGTGCCAGCACTTGCACGAGCTAGCCTACGCCTTGGGAGGCAATAAGGGACTACCTTTGCAGCTACATTGTCTCTATTGCCTTCCTCCTCTAACTCTAGTCCTATTTTACTGTTAGAGTCTGTATTAGCCTTAGGAGTCTGCTGTAGCTGTGGACTCTTAACCTAAGAAACTCCCTACTTCCCCTTCCCTTTCCCCTTCCCCTTATTTAAAGCTTTTAGTGTTGAATATTTGTCAACTGTTAAATCTAATTCTTTAATCTCTTTGCTATTTTTATTATCATCTCCACTGTTAGTTGTTGCGAAGTTGTCCTTATTGTTAGTGGTATTAGTTACTAGTATTAGTCTAGAAGTTCTCTTTCTTCCAGTCACTAACGTACAATTTGGCATCTAGGCTTAGTTCTTTACATATGGCGAGATTGCCTCTTTCTTAATACTAGGCTCCTTCTTAATAGCTTTCTTAGCTGCAGATACTGGCTTAGCCCTTTTAGCTAACAGGGTGACAGTAGGAGAAGCTATTCTAGCTACCCTGTAACTAATCCGCGTTACGTCCTCCTTGTCTTCCTAAACAAATAGTTTAAACAAGACAACAATTGTATATGTCCCTTTCCCATCTCTTGGGAACATGTTAGTTCCTAGCATCTTGTATAGAGTTGTATTGTGGGTGTATTTGGCCACAATATATGTTGGTGACAACCCCTTCTTCCCTGCAGTTGCAAGGTTAAGGGTGCAATTCTTAATATTGCCCAGCTACACAAGTCCTACATTAGCAAGTAGGGTGTTCCTAATAAAGGTTAATTCATCTTTAATATCTTTGTCTTAGAGGAGGCAACTAAACTTATCTAGAGATAGTATTAGCCTAGTATTAGTCCAACGCCAATTAGTATTAGCCTAGGACATAATAGACACTTACAACTCTTAACGCATCTCTTAAACACAGGCGCGCCACTATTAACTAGTAGAACCTAGTTAACATTAAAGCAGGCCACCTTAATCTAAGTTTGTTTGTAGAATTCTACAGGAGGTAATAGATGTGTCTTTATCTTGTACGCAGCAAGTTTGCTTAAGAATGTCTTCGTGCTAGCTTTCTTAACAGTTTTTTAGGATGCTAGATGTCCATCTAGGGATTAGTAGAGGGCGTTAGATACTGCAATGCGGGCTTGTGCGTTACCTGCTACAGCTAATGCAATCTGTGCATGTGCACAATCTGCGTTAGACCTGTTAGGTGCAAGTTCTCCTTCCTATTTTCTAGACTGTGTTTGTGATCCTACAATGTACATACCTTAGGAGTTTTTTGGCAATAATAGATTAACTGTTTTAGTATTAGTAATAATAGAAGCAGCTCTTTCATTCTGCGGCTGTAGTTGTGGTCCTACTCTAGATGCTGCTGGTGGCACTGTAACACTATCCTATTTATTATTCTCTTGACCGCACGCAGAACAACGTTGATATACAATGTTCATATTTTTATAATTATGCCCTAGCGTAGGGCAGAACAAAGTAAGGGGCATAGTTGGTATGGCAAAACAGCAAGATAAAACTAATAATAGTAAAAGCTATTGTAAGACAAGAAACAAAAGGGTAAATATTTAATATTGCAGGTTGTGGGTTTTACCCTTGCCTAGCGCTCCTTGTTACCCTTGCTTACTAACATTATCTGTTTTGTAGAAATAAAAATGCTCTAAGCCTATATCAGATGGCAGTTTAAGGTCACTATCTACAATAAACTTAGTGTTGTCTGTTGAAAGTATAGGCTTTTCTACACCTAGAACCTCTGTACTATCATCTACTACACCTAGCAGCTAGATACTATTAGCATGTAACAAACAAAATATAATAAGCACTTACTTTCCACTCCTATACACTAGTTGGCTTGTCTAGTAACCCTAGTATTAGTTGTTTCCCAATTACTATGTGCTCAGAAATTCTCTTACGCATCTCTAAATAGATGTGTTTAAATAGCTTAGCACGCTAAGTTGGAAACTCCATCTTAGCATTCTGTGGGTTAAAGCCAAGCTCCTGCAGTTGGGTGTTGCACTAGGCTTGCGTTTCTTCTGGCAGATACTTATCTAAATTATATTCTAGAACTTTCTGTCTAATAGAGTTATATTGCTCCTGCCTAAGTAATATAGCTTCCTCCTTTGCAGGATAGTCTGGGGCACTGTACAATACCCTAGGCTTCCCAACAATAATATTAGGCTAATTCTTCTGCTTTTAAATATAGTGGGCGTTCTAGATGTTAACATACTCTGCAATTTCTCTTTAGATAATGTCTATGTACACTGCAAACATAGCCACCTAATCTGCAATATTGGCCTTTACAAATAGACTATTGTCTAATAATCCTCTAAAGTACATCTGTTATGTGTTAATGGTAATACTAGAATATGTGCGAATTAGGGTATTAGTTTGGTATTAGTCCTAGGACAGGAGAAAAACATGCGCTTACCCTCCACTAAAAGAGGAGTCCTCTTGATATCTGCTGCTACTAGGATTTAATTCTCTAATTTGCTGTACTAGTACTATACATGTAGCAGTCCTTTATCTTAAGGTCCTTGTTCTTAAAGGCTGCCTGTGAGAGTTGTAGCTAGCTAAAGGCAAGAATGTAGGTTTCTTTGCCACAATCTAATTAAATAAAGCAAGGGTGTTGGCCAGTAGCCCTAACGTGCTTTAAATACTAATTTCCAACACTAATAGCAGTGTTACCTGATATTCTAATATTTACCTATAGGATTTTCCAAGAGAAGGCATTAATGCTAGTGTATATTTTAAAGCTGTATGGCTGCAGCTTTAAATAACTGTTAATAGACCACAGCCAATTTGGACCTAGAACAATGTACTCCCCCTTTCTTCTTTGGGCGTCCTTGTTGCGGCGCCTAACACCTTTAGGGTTTGCGAGCTTGTATTCCCTAAACAGTGCGTCTCTTGCAAATATAAAGCCTTTCTGCTTTGCCTAAATATAAAGCATCTGTTTACTAAGTCTGTCTAATACACCTCTTTTTAATAATGCTTTTACGTATTGCCTGATTGAGTTCTCCATGCGCATACAAGCGTTAACCCTACAAGCTTAACAAACTAACCCCAATTCTTTCCGCAAGCGACGAATCTTGTACTTATTAATTAATATCCTATCCTCAGCTCTTAGCATCTTAACTATCTCCTTGTTAGTGTTGTTCCCTACAAAGAATAGCGCAATAATACAGTACTTTATTTGCAGCGTTACGTTAGGTGACATCTTCTAGGAGACCCCCCACTCTTTAAACTATTCACGAATTTTATGCTCTAATGGTGAGTACCCTATCTCCTCAATGCAATACGCTATCAGATCTTTGTACGTCGCACCTTCTTCACGGTGCCTTGTAAGAAACTCCTGGAAGATATCTGGGTTGATTGGTGGGCGCCCTATACATATTTGTTATTTAAAGACTAATACCTTTCTCTAGAACTAATACCGGCCATGTTTTCCCAAATTATCAAGTATTGTTTTAATTATTGAAATTATTTGCAGGTGCGCGCATGTGCTTGTTGATTTTGCATTGTGCGTTTTGAGTTTTGAGTTTTGATTTTCCTCGCTTGAATTGTTGCCGGTTTGCTCATATCCGCTTTCCGTAGACTTTCCTTTTCAACCAACCCTCGAGTTCAATGCACCGACTTTAGGAAAGAGACAGGGTGTTGGTTTCACAGGGCTATTGCAATAGCAATGGGGGGGGGTTCTAAGCAAAGTATTGATTCGTGTATCTGTCTATCTGAGGTGAGGCTCAGGAGGTTGTATCATCCCTTTGCCGCCAAGCGTCGCTAGTGTCTCATGTGATAAACACGTGATCACCACGTTCGATATATATTCCAACACTGGCAACTCTTTCTTTTGTCGTTGTTGTTGCCAGTTGCAATCAAATAAGAAGAAAAGCATGTAACGAATGGACGCTCAATTGAGCTAGAAAGTAAGGAGAACTCCCATCCACTTTGATCGGGTTACCCACGTGACTGACTAGATTGATCGTTCGAACGGTTGACCCAACCGTCGATTCGTATGCGGAGCTTGTTCGTGTCGACAAGGGCTTTGAGGGCGTTGTTTGGTATAACCTTGGTGAAGGTGTCGGCCGGGTTGTCGTTGCCGTTGATCCACCGGATCTCCTGGAGCTCGCGTCGCTCATATGACTGTCGAAGAGCCATGATATCAATCATGAGGCGTTTCTCCTTTGTAGTACCGAGTTTGACAAGGCATTCGTATAGTGAAAAAGAATCGGTGCATACAACGATCGGGATTTCGGGGATCTCCAATCGGTCCGTGATCATTTTGAGTGTCGTGCCGAGAACAATAGCGATATCAACTCCTGCTACCATCCCATAGACCTCTGAAGCAAGCACTGCTCGGGTCACTCTTTTGCTCTTGGTAGAGCTGTAGTGGATGATATTGCCTGTAATATCAAACTCGCTCTCCCCGGGGGTTTCATTTGCAATAACGATCAGATATCCTAACTGGGAACTCAAATCTTTGTTGTTTGCAAATGAGCCGTCGACGAACACAAATAGCTTTGCTGATTCGATCTCAAGAGGATCCTCAAGCCCTTGTACAGACTAGCAGAGGCTGGAACACACTGGTATGTGACCTATTCAAAGCTTGTCTCGACGGTGTTTTGAGTAGGTCACATACCAGTGTGTTCCAGCCTCTGCTAGTCTGTACAAGGGCTTGAGGATCCTCATGGGCGATCTCCTTCAGAAGGTGGGCAAAGACAAGGCGGGTGAGTGGGGTTGCTGATTGTTTGAAGCGCCTTGGAATCCATCTCTGCCTCAAAATCCACCGTGACCACGTCTGCGACCATATGCCCTATTGTTTGCATATCTCCTGTCGGTCAGGTATTGGCTCGGGTTGTTGTTGATGAAATAGGCAGTGGGGTCATTGTTGAATTCGTTCTGAGAGGCGTTTTGGGCGAGGTAAGCGTTGTGGTACTGGCCAGCGCTAATTCCAACCTTCCTGCAAGTATTGTAGAATACAACTAATTTGGAGCTGAGAACGTTGAACAATCCACCGCTAAATCTCATATCATCTGTATACAACTTTGACAACTCGGTAAGAAGCTTTAGCGGTCCAGGCAATTGTGTGTTTGTCTGAGGTTGTTGTCGGGGCTGCGTATTCTGCTGGGATGTGTTCTGAGGTGGTTGAGCAGGTGGTTGAGCAGGTGGTTGAGCAGGTGGTTGAGCAGGTGGTTGAGCAGGTGTTTGATTTAGCTCGTCATTGGATTGAACATTCTGGTTGGTTGGCTTGGGGACTGAGAATCCTTGTGGAGGCAGTGAAGTACGGTACCAGTCCTTGGGGACAGAATCCATTTGGCCTTGGYCTTGGGGAGAGCTCAGGTCTGTTCCTGGATGGTAATATCTTGAGTAGGGGTTGAGGCCGCCGTAATGCTTGTTCTGGTGGTCGAGGTCTGCTTTCTCCCATTTGTATGGCTCCTCTTGTTCCACTACGAGTCTCATGTTGACCGCGATCTTCTTGTTGTCTATTGGGATCCAAACGCCATTCCTGCGAAGGAATGCACGGAAGGCCTGAATGATGTCGCTATTAAGCTTGTTCCAAACAGCTATTGTCCAGTCTTCAAAGTCCTCCATAAACCACAGCCATAATTCGTTATCAATGAGTCTGCCTAAGCGATATTCCTCCATTCGGGAAGCTGCAAATCCATTTAACGCTTTGGAGTCGATCTTGTCAATGTCAATAGTGACRTCTGGCACTGTAGTCCATGTGGCCTCGTCAATGCGGTCCTTCCACCGCATAGGAAACTCGTATGCCATCTTAACAGTGTACGATTGAAGGTTTTGTTCGGTTGAGGAGGGGGGGGGAGTCGTGTTTTCTTCGTTCGGACGCTGGTCCTGGTGTCCACATCCAGCACAAGCCGGAATCTCGACGGATACAGCGTAGAGAAGGTTGTTCTGCGTGATGGACGCGAACTCGGTCTCGTGGGTGGGCGTAGTAAAACGAACCCTGCGATATCAAGCTCTTTGAAGGTTGTGCCTGCGAGAATAGGCTGACCTTCCTTAGCACACAGCCCGGAGGGCACCAGCAAAGTCCTGGGCCTCAAGGTATGTCTCTTCCGTTTAACCTAGCTGTCTGTGGTTGACTGTGAATTCAACCACTGATCAGTGTTGGTTTCACAGGGCTATTGCAATAGCAATGGGGGGGGTCCTAAGCAAAGTATTGATTCGTGTATCTGTCTATCTGAGGTGAGGCTCAGGAGGTTGTATCATCCCTTTGCCGCCAAGCGTCGCTAGTGTCTCGTGTGATAAACACGTGATCACCACGTTCGATATATATTCCAACACAGGGTGTGGATTCTCTCTCTCAGCGTTCAGGAATCCAGCATCTGTACCACCCTCCTCCAACCTGGCTGTTGGAACTGAAAAGGGGAGGATCAGCCACAACGTGTGACGAAAACACCCGTTGTAAGCTGCGGCAACGCAAGGTGGATTTGTGTCATCTATAACGACATTCTCCCCGCCTGAATCCAGCCGTCTGGAAAGAGCAACATATGCCGCTTGATCTATTGGCACAGATAGAGAGGTCGCTTAATAAGGCAAAAGTTTGTTGCATCACTCCATGGTGGGGTTGTGGATGAGAATGCTGTATATACCAACACGCCAGGCCTTCATGAAGTTCGAAATGCGGAATACTACGCGGCGAGACTGCGTACCTCGCTTCCCTTGTTATGTACATGTGCCAATTCCCATAGTCGGGCCTACCCGGCTATCACACCTGGTCAAATCAAAGTCGTACAGCATCAAGACGAGACACCCACTCTTGTACGCCTTCCTTCATCCCTTAGGATCAGCTTCTCTAGATTCCTCCTAAATTTTTTTTCCAGTGGGAGCGCGAATTTCTCAGAGCAAATAGCAAATATGAGCTTCACACCCCATTAATGATGCCTGTAACAGCGAAAGTCGGTTAGTCACGTCAATGAGCAGGGTGACTTCAACGGCCGTGTCTATCCGCCGATCTCCCTTCACTCACAATCACACCGCCTCTCCCTGCTCCTTGCGGCTTGAAACGGTGGTCCTTAGCGTGCTTCACCGAACTAGTATGTGACCAGGCGCCCACGTGCTTCGAGGTGGAGTGCCTACCTTGGCGTGTATAAGACTTTGGTATGCGTTCTACCGTCTTTCACCTCCTCCTCCTCCTCCTCCTCCTCCTCCCCCTCCTTCTGCTCCTCTCTCCTCTTCAGCCTGATAGCTACCATCCGATATCACGACGCTGATACAGCACGAAAAAGAATGGCCCAGCCAAAAGACACGGCAGTGGAGTCCCTACACAGCTCTGCCAATCCTGGCTCTGGTAGCGCTGTTGAAGGCATCGAGGCTGTCGACTATGTTGGCTACGATGAGAAGTCTACACGCCGGCTTCGCCGCAAGATCGATTTCTCGTTGATCCCATTTCTTGCTCTTCTCTACCTGTGAGAACTTCAAACCACATAGGCATTGAAATCAGCTGACACTTCACAGACTGAGCTTCCTCGACCGCAGCAATATCGGCAATGCGCGATTAGCGCATCTTGAAAAGGACTTGGGTATGGGCGGTCTGGATTACAATGTACGCTATTCTCCTTGGAGGAAGTCCTTTACGATGCTAAACATGCAAACAGGTCGCTCTGGCCATCTTCTTTCCATTCTACGTGCTCGCAGAGATTCCATCAAATCTCATGATGAAGCGCTTCCGACCCAGCCTCTGGATTCCTACCCTCATGGTGGCGTGGGGCACGATGTGCTGTCTCATGGGAGTCGTACACAACTACGCTGGGCTACTTGCCGTACGTGCTGCTCTTGGCCTAGCTGAAGGTGGACTGTTCCCTGGCATCACATTCTAGTAAGTGTGTTCAATATAGCGGAGCTATTGGTCTTGGGAGTGTTTCTAACTCGGCGTATAGTATAACGATGTGGTACCAACGACACGAATGTGGCCTTCGCATGGCTATCTTCTTCTCGGCTGCAACCGTAGCTGGTGCGTTCGGCGGGTTACTTGCTTATCGTATCATGCAGTTGGACGGTAAGCGTGGCACCGCTGCATGGTCTTGGGTAAGTAACTTGGGGGTACTCAGTCTATGCCTTGTGTCAACGTTGATAAGTTGCCTAACCTCATCCGAGATGGCATTTCAGACATTTCAGACACTTCTGACACTTGCACGTGGCCGAAGTACCCCAGCTTTCTCCTTTTTTACTTTCAAGATCTGTACTGACTGTGTCTTTCTACCTTGAAGATATTCATCATTGAAGGGGCTATAACGATTGTTATTGGTACGTATCCTGACATCGACTACGCGTGGCTTTTCTCGTGTCCCCGGTCTACCCCAGTGAACATGTTACACGCTGCGCAGCCTAAACTGACACAAGCGATCTGGTAGCTCTCGCCGCATATTTCCTCATGCACGACTACCCCGATACGGCTCGGTTTCTCACCAATGACGACCGACGCGAAGTACAACGGCGCCTCGAGGCTGATCGCTCTTTCCTCGACGACAAGTTCAACCTGAAGAAGTATTTCTGGGTAGCCATCCTAGACTGGAAGATTTGGGTCAACATGCTTATCACCTTCGGGATCTACTCGCCGTTGTATTCATTTTCGCTTTTCCTGCCTACTATCATCAAGGACCTTGGATACAAAGCCACCACTGCACAGCTCATGACTGTGCCTCCCTACGTAGTGGCGTGCTTCTTCTGTATCTTTGTGGGATGGGTGGCGGACAAACATGGCCAGAGGGGCATCTACATGATCGGCTGCAACCTGCTAGCGTGAGTTACCTTACGTTTCCTAGTTTTCTAGTCCTGTCCACCCACCAGCCAGGTCTTTCTCGAGCTAAATGCATTTGTCACGTTCCACATGTCACCACTCTTCTATCTCGAGTCCTCGCCACTGGCGTAACTACATCTCTTTCTCGCTGGTCCGAAAGACCGATACGTCTTTTTCACTTAAGCTTGTGTTTATACCAAACCATGCTTCTTCACCTCCCCTCGATTCTCACAGCCTCCGGCCAGACTCGTAGTCCCCTTTACGCTAGCATCACATTTACCCCGGTCTATTGAAGCCCTTACTAATCCCTCATAGCATCATGGGTTTTGCCGTTCAAATCGCAACCAATATCCCTAAGTACAAATACCTCGGCACTTGTAAGTGACTCGGAGGTACACAGTCCATATCTTGTCTCATATCAATGAGACACCCTTTATGACATTTCCAAACTGCCCCAACTCTTTTTCTCTCCAACTACTTTACAAAACTGCGCTGACTTCGCCTCTCATTTAGTCTTCGCTGCGGCCGGCATCTACCCCAACGTATCTCAAACCGTAGCTTGGAACGGCAACAACATCGGGGGCGCAACGAAACGCTCCATCGGTATCGCCATGCAAGTCGGGTTTGGAAATCTCGGCGGCGTGCTCTCGGGCTTCACATACACGTACAAAGACGCGCCTATGTACCACCGTGGACACGCGATTGTTATCGGGTTGCTTACTATGAGTACGATTCTGTGCATTTTCATGCGCTGGTGGTGCGGGAGGGAGAATGAGAGGAGGAGGACCGAAGATCAGAGGGCTGGGAGGGAGGGAGGTTGGACAAAGGAGATGATGTTGGCCGAGAGCGACAAGGGGGATCAGGCGGGATTTTTTAGGTTCACTATGTAGATGTAGATGCGAAGTGAGGATGAGGCGATTTTCTGACGTGCTAACAAGGTTACCTATATGAGGGCCTTGGTCGATTCTCTGAGATAGAATTAAGATGCGGAGCAGAATTAGGGGTTCACATCAAGAGGTTGGGCACATCCGGAAAGAGCACCATAATCTGTTTCATGCCGATATAATCCAAGCCACGAGACCTAAATTTGAGGACTCTATCCAAGCTATGATTTGATTTCAGGGAAGCCTGTGGTAAAACGCGCTTTTATGAATAAACTCCGCCATGTATTGAAGCCCCGTGTATCCAATCCAGCATGATTTCCGATGGGCCTTCTCCATCTTGATTCGACCTCAGATCATCTAACATTTAGCCTGCCTATTTGGGTGGCCTAAGGAAAGGTGTAGATTACAGGTGTTGATTGAAATCGTGTTAAGTTACATCATGTTCATGTAGACATCATTATACCAGCATTCTATATTCTCCAACTGACGACATTGTAAAGATAGATGCTCGCTAAGACTAATTTTGCATTTGAGTAGCTGTCTGACGGTTATTTAACGGTTTGCATCGCGCCACCGTGTCGTCAGGAAAACGGTTTTAACGATCAAACCATCTTTCAACGCCAGCCACCTACACCTTTTTGCGGGTTTCATATTTGGGAAAGTTAGGATTGGGCTAAAGATCAGAGAGTTGAGACGGGAGGCATATACGCGTTACGATCCATCGCCAGGCAATTTGCATGCATTAAGAGATTTTAGACAGTGACAAATTTTGGGTCTGTTTTGAGAAATAAAAAGCAGATCCGTCGCCAGCCTAGATATATCGAACAAGACACTACACCTTACCGCGTTGCTTCCTCCAACTATACACTATGCCATTACATCATTCGAATTTAAATATTTCACTCTCATCACTTCCCCGACGCATAAAACATTCCCTGCGGCCCATTCGGTGCCATAGCAAACGGCCTCGGTTGCACTTTTTCCTTCTTCTTCTCCGGTTTCTCCGCCCTGACAAATACCTCACCGACCGCATCGCCCTCGTCCTTCTTGCACACCCATTTCCCGATCCCCAACTCCTTGGGCGCCTGTCTAACACCTCTGCCCCCACCACCTACAATGAGGTTTCCGGGCCGATACTTCGGATCCGCCTCCATTCTCCTAATGACGGAAGAGTGGATAATAGCGTTGTCGGGAATGTCGCGCACCTCACCCTTTGGCAACGGCCACGTGATGGATTTCCACATTCCGTCTTCTTGCAGATCCATGCGCCTGAAGGGTAGGTACTCCATGATATTCCAGGATATGACGGAAAGGCCCGAGACGCCGTTCTTGAACTGCAGCACATCGTGGATCTTGCCCTGGGTTGAGGCTGAGTGGAGGTGTGTGTGGAATTTGGAATGTAGGTGGTTATGGTGGTGGTAGTGGGATTGGGAGGTATTGGATTCACCCTTTTCGCTATTTTCGTTGACTTGGGCGAGTGGGGATGCGGTATGGCGCTCAGGGCTGGGAGACACGGGGTCGACTTCGATGGTGGGGACGGGTACTATTGTCTGGCGGCGAGATTCGGGGGTTGGTTTGAGTGTTTCTGTGTAACTGCAGTTCAGAGCGCGCAGCTTGATGTCGTCGAATGAGAGACCTGCGCGTTGGGCTTCGCGAACCATCCAGACAAGAGGGACGTGGCTAAGGGCAGCGTCTTCGCCAGGGCTCAAGGGCCAACCTCCACCGATATCAGCATGGCAGCCCGGAAACCAGACTTCTTCTATATCTTGCTCCCCATCCTCATCCTCGTCCGACTCGGCATAATGCTGAACAGAATCTAAGGAAATATTGGACATGGACGTAGCAGGCGAGATTCCACCGGTGTATTCAGATGAGACGGAGAACCCAGGGCTCAAATTACGTACACCGGAAGTCTCTGAGCGAGACCGATATCGTTCCGGGACTGCCAAAGTATCTCGGCGGCCTTGTGGCATTGAGGGCTTTCGTCCTCGATGGTGTTCTTCATCTTGTTCGGTCCGGTGAGCCGTATGATGGCGGTGCTCCTGACGACGTTTATACTGTTGCGATCGATTGGGTTTGTCTTGCGAAATGAGATCCTGCCGGAACTTGGCTCGGCGTTCATCGATCGCTACAGCGTGGCGAATGACCTTAGCAGAACTTCGAGCTGTGTAGGGAAATTTGCTTCGTTGCATCCATGCATTCTCGAATCGAGGAACGGAGTTCACGGTGTCGAACAGACCCAGGAAGCGAATAGGACGGACAGGACGACTGAATGTTTCTCGGAAGGCGCACATGAATTCGAGTAGGAACTTTTTCTGCTTCTTCTCCTCGGCGTTTCGTTCTTGTCGACATTGCCACTTCTGAAATGTCTTCCATGCAAAGCGACACATTTCCTCGTTTCCAGCCTACTTTGGTGAGTATTATGTCTTCACGAGCGGGAGGGTACTCACAGATAGGAGGCCAACGTGATCCAGCATCTCTGCCAGAAATCGCGCTGTATATGCGCCTCGAGAGAAGCCAAAGAGGTAGATGTCGTCTCCGGGGAGATAGTATCTCATCAGAAACTTGTAACCCCCCATTACGTGGGCATCGAATGAAGTGCCTGTGATATGTCAATGAAGTGCTTTCACCAAAAAGCTAGAGATACACACCCACGGCGCTGTCTTTAGCCTTCATATACCAAGATCGAAGCCTGTCAAGTCTGCTGGTATGCGACAGAGAGCTTACAGTCACATACGTCCCTATTCCGGGCTGATAGTAGTGAAACTGCGTATCATCGCTCCGGTCCAGCATGCGGTAGATCTTAAGGATGTTAGAGTCGGAGTCAGTACCCGAGAACTTGTTTCCGGTGCCATCGAAGCAGAGGATGAACTTCTTCTTGGGTCTGTGGGAGTGCGCTTGCTCCATCCTGTCTTGATTGAGATTCAGATGTTCCCGAGGTAAGATGTTAAGGGGAGGTGGATAGTTGGAGAATTGCTGAGCCATCTGCTTTGCTTGGTGTATATAGGATCAGCCATGCGAGCTAAATGAGATCGGCACAATTAGGAGGAATTAGGACGAAAGAAAAACAAGATATCAGTAAGTGGCGCACAGACAGATCGTCCACAAGTACCGATGGGGCTATACCTGCGGGGTGCCCGAACCTACTTCCAGTACTTACCTATGCATGTGTTTCCTTGTACAGTTAGGATATGAGATCAACGATCCCATCTGGTCTTACTGTTTACGAATTAGTCCATACTTTCTTGAGGTGTGAGATTTAAGCACAATCGTTTGCCCATCCATAGAATGGACCGCGAACCCACTGCATCTTTTAGAATGCCATAGGGGCCAATGACCTCATGGCGATGGGCGCACAATATGCGGCCCCGCCCTTGCGGAACTATGCGTGCCCCGAAGCCAACCTCTGCGTTAAAATGACTCAATTGGTCCTGGCTGCCAATGATGTGGTCTAGTCTAAATCATGAACCGATTTCAGCAGGCTAGGAGGATTGAATAGCCACGAATGGCGTGTATTACTTTGTGGTGCCGACGCCACATACGTGTAGTCCGGTAGTTATGTATGAAGCCGAAGATAGATTGGAGGATTGGCGACGCCATGCGTTGTTGAGAATAAGCATTCGTGATCCTAGGCCGAGCTATGGGTCCGTGGGCACATATCGGGCCGTAACAGCTAGCTCAAGGCTAGTTGCTCCAACCTCTTTTTGTCTCTGGTCTTCTTTTTTCTCGTCTGCCACAACGAGCCGCAACGTCTACTTGTGGCCTTCGATTACCGCTTCTCGCCAATTCACATCTACAAGAGACTGGTTCAATTTGATGGTTGTCAACTGAGCGGGTCATTCACCCTTAGCGACGCTTTATATTGCTGCGTCTTGCATGCACAACCCACTGCATAGGCGAAAAGCGCAGGCCATGACTGCCCGCAGTACAAGCCACAAGTTTTGGAATTCGATCTCCTTTAGCTCCAATTCTCCAAGCTGGAAGCTTCGGCAGCATGAAAAGACGCTAACTCACTCACGTCGCGTAAAATGACCGTGCTCGTCAATTGATCTTCCGGAACACGGCTGGTGCCGCCCTTCCCGATCAAGAATTCCCATTGCACAATCCAACACCGGTTTTCTAGCGACAGATCGTGATCACCCTTGGCATGCAAGTTCACATGTCTTCAAGATGCAAAGCTGCACTGTGTAACGAACCATAGCGCAAACAGTCGATGGTGAGCCAATCGTGTCATACTTACTCCTCTCAGCCAGCCACTGCCAATTGAGATCACTTCGACTTTGCCATTGAGGGTTACATATATTTCTTCTGCTATTCTTTACTTACTGATGGCGTGGATTGGAAAATTCATTGATGATACTCTCCCCGTCTACGCGAATATCGTAAGTGTGTGTTGTGAGACGAATGACGTTATGAACTTCGCACCCAACGTTCACTCATTAACAGAAGAATGATATCCGCTAGCATGGTTAGTTTAGTGCTAGAAGTTAAGTTAGTCCTCGTTCTCTTAGACAAGAGTTGTCATATTGTTAATCTACATGTGATCATCGCTGTATCGATTCAAAGCCCCAGAAATCAGTGACACCCAGTCGTGACAAATCCTTTAACTTTTAGCTTCTCCGCCGTATAAACATATATCCCCCAGCAATGAGGCTGCACAATTTGATATTAAATGCATTTGATGACGATGAAGTGCCATGGAGATGTTTGGTATGTAGACGGGAGAGAAAGAGATGCCCAAGAAGCGAAGATGAGGGCAAGGCTTTTCTTGTAGCGACCTCCAAGTCGAATTGGAGCGCATCCTCTACATTAAGCAAATTGCTGCAGATAATTTCTTGAAGAATTCCGCGCGACTTTCACGATCGTTCCCGTTAGTTAGATGGTTTGTCAGACGTCGAAGTCGGGCTTAGTCTTACAGAGTAGCAACTGCCTTTCCGTCCGCCGAATGATCGTAATACTTCTCACATAACTTTTCCTTCTTCTGCTGGACCCAGCCAACCTTCACACGGCACATTCTTAAAAGCTTTGAGAGCTAATAGAAGATCAATGGGGAAACCCTTCGGTATCTCTTTGGAAGCTAAATTGGCAACATGCAAGGGAAGAGGAGAAAAGGAAATCATACAACAAACACGCCCAGGATTAACCTAGATTCTCTGTTCAAATACAATAGCTTCCTGTCCCTAAAAAGACGCAAACAGGACACTACCAGCTAAAGCTAGGAAAGGGCTTCTTCAGGCAAATTTCTAAGGCAATTGGCAAAGATGACAAGGGAGAATATTTTGGCAACTGCAAGGCGCTGCAGACGCATAGGCACCTTCTCCTACACTGTAAACACTGCAAAAAAGAAAGAGTAAAGGCAGCAAAGGCGCCAGTAACTCGCACACTTATGCTACCTAGGCTCTTTAATACTGCAAAAGGAAGGGCAGCTCTAACAGGCTTCCTACAAGAAACCTAAATTGCTAAAACAAGATGGCTGCTAGCAGCAGGAGCTTTTTAAGAGCCTACCACCGCGACACAAATAACATAACAAAATACAAAAACAGAACAGATACAAGACAAGAGTAATAGTGCTGTAGCGCTCTAGCAAAGAGGGATTGGCAGAGTGAGCGCAGTGCTTCATGGCTAGTGGCTGCATAAGCAACATTGTATTTGTCTAGAAATAGATAGTGTCAATGTAAACGATTTATATATATATGTTTTGTGTTAAATACTTTCCAAGGTTGTTAACATATCCGTTCGCGATACGCTGAATACGGCAACCCGCTGTTGGGACCGTTTCGACCGTTCTGATCCGTTCTGATCCGTTGCGGCTGTTGGGGATTCATGCAATGTGTTGGGGATACGTTCAGGACTACAAAAAGTTTTGCTGATATACATTCCAAGTCAGTTCGTTCCTGAGCTTGTTGTTTGGAGGGCACTGTATCGTAGAGCACAGTACTTGTTAGATTCGTCGTTCGGATGGTACTGTTTTATAGAGTACAGTACTGCCAGACTCGTCGTTCGGAGGGTACTGTAGAAATGCAGTATCCTTGACGGTGTTACTCCATGAGAGTGCCTTTTAGGTTGCAGTGGTGGAGTGGTATCGTGCTCCGCTCCTGACATGTACGTACCATTGCAAATATATCCATATTCATACTTGTAAGAGTGTTTCGTACTAATAGGCTTGATTGTAATGACGAGCTCGGTCTTCACTACCGTGGATGCGGGGAGTCAATGAAAGGATAAGTAGGCTCTATTTTAGCTACACTAAGATGAAGAGCGAAGAGGTACTCGGGGGAATCGATCCTATATACAGTGGGGTACGGTCCAGGCGTAGGCTGACCGAGCATATTCTGAGAGTATGGCATGGTTGAACTGAGCGCATGCCACTATCACATCTGACATGTGTTCATATGACGTGTGGTCGAACTGAAGAGCAGCACCGTTACATTGGTAATAAATTATAGGGTAGATAAGAGTGTATTAAAGGAGAGACGAATCACTACCAACGTAACTTGGCAGCGGGGGAACACTAATAGACTAATCGCATGACACCTAAGCCATATTGCTTCCGTGCAGGCCAGAACCGGCCTTACAACAACCGTATAGGTACCAGTCACTTTGATCCTACCCTACTTTTATTCCTAATCCCCTCCCTCGAATTACAAGGACTTTTAATATATTCGACTGTGGAGAGGCCTAGTTTAAGCTTTGGAAGGCCTGAAACATATTATAAATATGTCTTATTCTTTCTCAATATTATCAGTTGTACATACCTTATTTAACATTCATTCCAATACCAGTTCTTACCATATCCCTCACATTTTTCTTTAAATTTCTGGATGTTATCACCAAAAGGGTCGCAGTAGTCTTCAGCCCAGTGAGAGCACCAGCAGGTGTCTTCATTCAACTGATTACAGATGCTCTTGGTCGCCTGGTATTCACTTGAAACGGTGGAATCAGGGTTCTTGCACCTGTATGCATTATCTCCGCAAGCATACACTGCAGAAGTACAAAAGAGGAGTGCTGCGAGGAATCTCATAATGATATCAGAAATGTAATGATGTTTAGGGCTCTTAGATGTAATATAGGTAGGATAGAAAAATGTTGATCTCCAAGTAGTTTAGTACTGCAGCGAGAGCAGTTAAGTAGGGGCTATATATATGGTTTTCCAACAAGACAAGACAGATTTGAAGACGTCATACTTGTTAGGCTACTTCTAACCTGCATAATAATGGCGATCATATTTTAAAGCTAAAAGAATGATGTTAGGAAGGTTTGTTGATAGCAGCGAGCAGACTTCTGCATTGGTATCAAAGAGTCAACTTGGGCCTTGTTTAGGCCTTGTTTAGTGCTCGAAACTCTCTCCTCTTTTGATGTTCCTCGCTTAGCTGGTGCTTGGCTAGCGCTAAGCCTGCGCGGGACAAGTATCCTTACAAGCGATCATGAAGCAAAGTCAAAAATGTCAATTACAGTTGAAAGTTGAAAGGGCGATCATATGAGGGGTTGTGTGATGACGAGCACGGTCTTCACTATCGTGGATGCGGTATAGTTATCATACAAGACGTTGCGTAAGGAGCTCGACCAGAGGTCCTACGCGCTTAATAAGTACTGAGGTATGGTTTGTGCGTCAGGCTGAGCCTGAATAGGGCTCGGTTGTGCATTCTAGGTTATTTGCTGAGCTTCGTCGTTTGGAGGGTCTGTGTTGTAGAATACGGTTACTTGTCAAACTGGCGGCGCAATGATGATATCTGGATTTTCCATGGCTACAGACGGAGCCGGTGCGCCTTTCAAAAGCGGAAAGAATTCTAAAATTATAGGCTTGTTTCAGCAAGGATCTCATCTTTCGATCAGCCTCACAATCAATGCACTTCTCGGCTTGATCCCAGACATCTTCTAGATAATCTCAGACTTCTCTTGTATTAGCGATTAAGGCAGGGGAGGTCGAAAAAGGCTTCGGAACCCTAACAACCTGTTCATTGTGTAACTGCATACTGAGCACTCCACTTTAGGATTCACAACCTAGAGTGAGTTAGTGAGTCTAAATTCGGATTGCATAAACCTAATCAATACTTACCTACATCTTGATGTCGTATTCGTTGCATCTTGAGAGCCAACCCCCCCCCAATTTAGTTTATCCAGACAGTGCGTGCGTACGATACTACTACTAAGTGCAACAATTCCTTGATCTGTTCATGTTGAGTTACGAGCTTGTCAAAGAAGCTCCGCTATCGTCGGGAAAGCTTATTTTAGCGGCGCCGAATTTGCATGAGAGCACTCTAGAATATTTAAACGCAACTCTTTGACAGACATGGCGGCGGGGGTCAGCGTGGCCAACAGTACGTAGTACGGTCGTAAGTTACGGTACCGTAGTAGCTCCGTACGTACGTAACTTGAGGCTGTAAATTTACGCGTATACGGCCTATACGGACCTTTTTTTGGTGTTGCAGTAGGTCTGCCAAGGAGTGTTTTTCAAGTAGTCCTAGTAGAGCTTAGTGATGCTGCACGGTCGATTTTTGTCAACTTTGTATGGTGTATCAACACCCACCTATATTGCTGTTGTTGTTGTTGTTGTTGTTGTTGTTGTTGTTGTTGTTGTTGTTGTTGTTGTAATAGATAACTTTGTACACTCTACGCGTTAATCTTAATTGTCTTAAGCCTTAAGTTCTTCCTCTAGTATTGCGTTGCTGTATTACGCTTCTGCCTCTAAACGCCTCAGAAAACAGCGTGTTCACTTATTACCTATATTATCTACATCCGCCTCTCAAGAAGGCACGCCCTTATCTGTTGTATCTAATCTGCCGCAACCACTCTCTCACAAGTATCTAGATAAGACTACTAATACGCTGAACTTTAGTGTTTGCTTCCCTATTATGTAGAATTAGATTTAGAAGGGTTTAACATAACTATTAAAGGAGCATCTTAGGTACAGAGTAATAAACAAGCACCACCTGCAGGGTGGCTCTAAATGCTTAGGGATATATAATTACAGCGCAGATCTGTTGTATTAAGAGTCTACTAGCTCTTACTAGCGTGTATAGGTCTGTAAAAGCTGCTATAAGCAAGGCCAACGCAATTGCGCCGCAGGAGGACTGTTACTAACAATAGAAATTAACTGAGTAGAGTTATGATTGAGGCGCTTCAACTACAGAAGAACTGGCTCCAAAACAAAGCGGTAACAAGTCACCTGATCAACCTCAGCGCATACATTTTGCGCCAAGAACCTATATAAAACAGCCGTATACGGCATATACGGTGGCCTCCGTACGTACGTAAGGACGCCTCGATTTGGATCCGTAAGTAACTCCTCTGAAGCCCGTACAGTACGTACGTACAGGCTAACTTCACCGTACAGGTGACCGAAGGCCTACGGATTTACGGAATACGTACTGTTGGCCACGCTGGCGGGGGTGGTGTCAGTTATAGACGTATGAGCCCTGGGAAGGCGGTGTCTATTTTTGGTGCTTGGACTCATGGAGGGTTGTAGTCCTAGATGCATAGGCGCGTAGGTGAGTGAGTGAGTGAGCAAGGAGTGAGTGAGGAGAGAAGTTCGAGGAAGGCGAGCCTTCTTCATGAACAGTGCCAAGGTAACTTTAACCTTACCTGACGGCTCGCCATGACAGTAAATTGAGGCTAAGGCATATTTGAAGGAAGTAGCGTACATAGATCATAGAGATAGACTAAGAGAATCGTCGCGTACACCTTCATCCACCCTTGTTATGAGATGCCTCTAGAGAGGGAAGAGGCCAAAGAAGAGCATCGAGAGAGAACGCACGGTATTACGATGAGCAGAAGTTATGAAAAACGAATTGTTCGGTCAGATATTTGGTCTACTTGCAGCGTCTTGTAAACTTAGAAAA
This sequence comes from Beverwykella pulmonaria, assembly GCA_001599595.1. Classification (NCBI taxonomy): domain Eukaryota; kingdom Fungi; phylum Ascomycota; class Dothideomycetes; order Pleosporales; family Melanommataceae; genus Beverwykella; species Beverwykella pulmonaria. Next base: position 2,223,374 of record BCHH01000004.1, read on the forward strand.
GCCTGGAGAGTTCGGTATGCTGTGAACGGATTCCATAGATCAGGTGCTAGGAGAGGAACCGAATCTATGCCATTGCCCTCATTCCAAATCACCTCGATATGCTATTCTTACAGACCGGTCTATTCCAGCACCTCCAATATCTGACCGTCTTCGCATGGCAGCTCGCTTCCCATTCACTAATCCTTCTTCAGGGGTGTGAAAGTCTCGTGTATGCCATCTGCCTTGATGATCATCATCTGCAACCCATCACCAACCTCGATATGCCTCTCCACTGCACTCGTGAACGCATCCCTCACCAAATCCTCAACATGGGGTTGCGGTAGCGGCAGCGCCTCCCTAGCCTTCAGGTCATGTCCTGTTCCGCTGCCTGGCATGTATTGGTTCTTGAAATTGACCTGGTTGTCCAAGAACGGCATAATGAGTGACGCCGCCGCACCAGCTGCCCTACACTGTTCCCTCTCGTAGCTGCCCACCGGGTCGTACGAGTATAGCGCGCCCTTGCCATCCTCATCAAGACCGCCGAGAATGGCGTGAACGTAGTATGGGAAGAATCGCTTGTTGTAGAGGATGTGGCTAAGTCTCTGAGCACATGCGGAGACTGACATGGGCTTTCCATGTTGGTACTTGTACATCTTGACGATTGTGTCCAGGCGCTCTTTTAGCGCCTCACCATCTGCGGCGAATCCGACAACCGAGAGTACTATCCGTGAGCCTTTATTGTCTGGGCCTTCGCCGCCGATCTTGAAGAGCTTCGGGGCGTAGCGTGTGTTGATGTTGTAGCCGTTGGTGGAGCGAGTGTCGCCGGCGAGGATGGTGAAATCTGCGCCGGAGATGCCGAGGGTGGAACCGCCATTATCGGTGTAGCTGAAAGACGTCAATAGGGCTAACGTTGAGAGAAGTGAGACTGCCTACGGATAGAAGCCATGCTGCCGCTCGCCTGAGGGAGCTGTTGTAGGCGTTTGGTTGAACGAGTACCCCGGGCCGCCTTGCGGGGGGGCAAGGGAGAAGTGTGCGCTCATTATGGATGTGTTGATTGTTAATGAGAAAGGGGTTTGGGGGGATCGAGGAAGAAGAAGATGGGTTGTCGAAATGTGTTGCTGCAGCTGTTTAGGCAAGCTCTCGCGTCGTCAGTCAACCTCATCGTGCTGGTCCGAGCTCCCCTCGCTAGATCTCCGCTAACGCACGTGACCTTGAAATGGACACCTGGGTATTCGGTCGAGCTCGCACGAGTCAAGAATTACGTGCTTAGCTATGTTTCATACAAATATAGCCAGATGTCTACTGGCCAGCTTCCCTTGATATACTTAGATTTCTCGAGACGATGACAATACTCATTGGACACTCACGTAGAGCGCTGACGAAACACGTATTATCTGCGCCGAGACGCTGAGATCAGAAGAGCACCCCTGGTCGTATCAGTGTAAAGGGTGCTGTTCATATAATAGGTGGGAGTCCTCGGTGGTGTTGAGGTGTTGCTTGCCAGCTGGTATGTATTCTTCTAAGGCCGCTTGCTCCTCTCGCCTCTACTCCCAGCTTCATCGTCACCATCCAGCATCTGCATCTTCGACAGGCAATCCGTCACTCATGCGACATCACTACTTCAGCAATTCCATGCTCCTACAGGTCGGGACCGAACAGCACCCACCGTGCCCGGCTACACTCGCTCTAGTCCACGCAGCACGCAGCACGCAGCTCTATGATCCTACCGTCCCCAACACCATTCGCTGCCTCACAATGCAATATCCTCCATTATAAAGAGGTCTGACAGGGATGCGAGCAATGCAAAGACGAAGAAAAAAGAGTTAGCTGCAACTACCTTCCGTTAAGCTTCCGGCAATCACGGCACATCGGTAGTTGCTGGATGAGCGGTGAATAGGCTCGACTACACCAGTAGAATGAAGGAGAAGGTGACAGACTGTGAGCGCCGACTGCTTTTGGCTATTAGCCAGTCCAACTCTCATGTGCGATTCTGCGCGCAGGATTATTAACTCTCTCATGTGCGATTCTGCGCGTAGGATTATCTCGGGCCCGACGGACCAAAATGTTTGCGAAGATGACAGACTGTGAGGGCTGACTGCTTTAGCTATTAGGCAGTCCAACTCTTATGTGCGATTCTGCGCGCAGGATCATCTCGGGACGGACCAAAAATGTCTGAGATTTGTGGATCGAGTAATGTGGCAAGCTTTGCGAGCCGCCGCTAAATCGACTCGGGTATTTCCCTATCCTTGGAAGATATCCGTCTAAACACGACTGAATACGGCGATCCACTGGAATGTTGGCTGTCGGAAATCGGTCAACAGAGTCATTCTTCCGCCTACCAGGCTCCCATCGCGAGTTCATCTATGTATCCTAGACCAGGCTGCTCATCTCACCACAGAGATGGGCTCGGGATCCTGGGAGGCGCAAGTCTGGTTGCTCGCACTCGCTTAACCGGTCGTTCGGGGGATCGGTGCAGAAAAAAGTCCGCGAACTTGTACCGGCAATGCGTTCTTTGACAATTAGCTACGCCTATGATTGGCGAACACTTAACTCCGCGGTTTGAGAGCCGACCTTAGTTCGACTCTTGACCTCATCATTCCGAGGTATATGAATCTCGGCCGCCTGCTCCTGCGCAAAACGGAACGACCTGCACGCTTTATCAACTACACTCGGAACGTCTGCAGGAAATAATCCATGGCCTGATGTATTTGTCACCTGTTTGTTGAATATACCATCGCTCGAACCCATATCAAACGGGTATCATCCGCTTGACTTGTTTTTCCCCAGCTGGTACGATTTCTTCTGCCTAGGCTGCGGTCGCATGCGGTCCCACTAATGCTACGCAGACAATGTCCATATCTTCGCTCGACGAGAAGGAGAAGGAGTACAGACTCCATGATTCGGAGGTTGCTACAGAGAGCACAAAACAATACAAGCCGATAGTGGCAGAACCGCTGGAAGCCGTGGGGATCGAAAAGGATCTGGAGGTCAGCCTTGAGCCGCGCAGCACACGAGGGAACCTATCAAGACTACAAAGCGGCACCAGTGGATACTCAGAAACTAGCGACGATGTTTCGGATACCAAAAGCTCTGCGAGCGGAAAGAAAAAATGGTACAAAAAACTGAATCCCCTCAAGCGTAGCCAAAAGCCGCCTGTGCCAGAAACGAGGGAGGTATGTCGAGAGTACCAAGCGAACTGGTTCAGTTTGGTAACTTTCCAATGGATGGCACCTCTAATGACGGTAAGTGAGGCCTTGATTACCACAAATTTGGAAGCTCATTCAAGATGCTTATAGGTCGGATACCAACGTCCCCTGGAGCGCAACGATCTCTGGTCCGTAAACCCAGATAGGAGTGCAGATGTTCTCGTCGCGAAGCTACAGACTTCATTCAAGAAACGGAAAGAGCAAGGCAGCAAGCGGCCTCTTTTATGGGCTCTTTTTGATACCTTCAAGATCGAATTCGTTTCCGGTGGTCTATTCCAACTCCTCGCGAGTGTTATACAATCTGTGGCCCCATTCGTTCTTCGATACCTCATCGCGTTCGCTACCAAGGCATACATTGCGCAACATACCGGGCGGCCCGTGCCGAATATAGGAGAAGGCATCGGACTGGTTGTTGGGCTTACGGCCATGCAGTTTACTCAGAGTCTGGCAACAAATCACTTCATGTACCGCGGGATGATGGTGGGAGGCCAGGCAAGAGCAGTGCTAATAGCTGTCATTTTTGACAAGGCAATGAAGCTCTCAGGTAGAGCAAAGGCAGGCGGAGAAGCACTCATGGAGGCTCCGCCTCCAGAAGTGAAACCTGGAAGCGAGGCTGAGAAGAAATGGTACAAAAAGTTGCTGAAGAAGAAACAAAAGGAAGAAAAGAAGGATACACACGGCGTTGCAGGAGACGGACAAGGTTGGGGTAATGGCAGGATTATCAACCTAATGTCAACGGACACATACCGTGTCGACCAAGCAAGCGGATTTTTTCACATGATCTGGACCTCGCCGGTTGCAATTATTGTCACCATCATTCTCCTCCTCGTCAACTTGGGCTATAGTGCTTTATCCGGCCTCGGACTTCTCATGATTACGATGCCCTTGCTTGGTCGAGCTGTTAGATCACTCTTCCGCCGGAGAATGGCCATTAATAAAGTAACTGACCAGCGCGTTAGTCTTACCCAGGAGATCCTTCAGGCTGTCCGTTTCGTCAAATATTTCGGGTGGGAAACAAGTTTCCTGGAACGCGTCAACAAGATCAGAAAGAAAGAAATACATGGAGTCCAAATCCTTCTCGCTATTCGAAACGGCATTATGGCAGTGGGTATGTCGATGCCAGTCTTCGCATCTATGTTGGCATTCATTACCTACTCGCTCACCGACCACGGCCTCAATCCAGCACCAATCTTCTCGTCCCTCGCCTTGTTCAACTCCCTTCGTATCCCTCTGAATTTTCTTCCATTGGTTATCGGCCAAGTGATTGACGCCAACGCTTCCGTTAAGCGTATTGAGGAGTTCCTGCTGGCAGAAGAAGCCCAGGAGGATACTGAGTGGGACTACAATGCCAAGGATGCCGTGGTTCTAAAGGATGCAGAATTCACATGGGAGCGTCACCCAACCCAGGATAACGACGACCTTCCTGCGACTGGACGTCCTGGAGGCCCCCCTATGAAGAAGCCGGTGAAGGAGAAGACTGTGAAGAAAGACAAGAGAGCAAGTGTGCAGTCAGAGAAGGAAACCGGCAGCTCTAGTCCTTCGGGGGTCATGGAATCGGTAGACGAGGACGCACAGCCGTTCCAATTGAAAGACATCAGCGTCTCGATCGGACGGAACGAGCTTGTTGCGGTGATAGGAGGTGTTGGGTCCGGGAAAAGCTCCTTGCTGGCCGCGTTAGCGGGTGACATGAGGAAAACACATGGTGATGTCACGATTGGAGCCTCTCGCGCCTTTTGTCCCCAGTATGCCTGGATCCAAAACGCCAGTGTTAGGGAAAACATTGTTTTCGGTAAAGAATTTAAGCAGGATTGGTATAATACGGTCGTCGATGCCTGTGCTCTCCGACCCGATCTGGAGATGCTTCCTAACGGCGACATGACCGAAATCGGTGAACGAGGTATCACTGTATCCGGTGGCCAGAAACAGCGTATGAACATCGCTCGCGCCATTTACTTCGATGCCGATATAGTCTTGATGGACGATCCCCTGTCAGCCGTTGATGCACACGTTGGTCGCCACATCATGGACAACGCCATCTGTGGGCTGCTCAAGGACAAGTGCCGTATCCTAGCGACTCATCAGCTTCACGTTTTGAATCGCTGCGACCGAATCATTTGGATAGAGGATGGCCGCATCCAAGCCGTTGACACGTTCAACAACCTCATGGCGAACAACGTCGATTTCCAGAAACTCATGACCATGACCTCGAACGAAGAAAGAAAGGAAGAGCAAGAGCATGTCAATGAAGATGAGATCGAGGACGAGAAGAAGATGGCCAAAAAGAGGAAGAGAAAGAAGCCTTCTGCCGCGCTCATGCAGGAAGAGGATCGAGCTACCAAGAGTGTTTCTTGGGGTGTCTGGATTGCCTACACGAAAGCCGGTGGTGGGATTTGGGTTGCTCCACTTGTGCTGATCCTGCTCATTATGTCCCAAGGAGCTAATATTGCAACGAGCTTGTGGCTCTCTTGGTGGGTGTCCAACAAATGGGGCTTCAGCGAAGGCACGTATATTGGTGTATATGCCTCCCTCGGAGCTTCGCAATCGCTCCTTATGTTTGCGTTCTCCATCGCCGTCTCCGTTTTCGGAACTGAAGCTGGTAAAGTCATGCTTCACCGGGCTATAACTCGCGTCTTGCGAGCTCCGATGTCGTTCTTCGATACAACACCCTTGGGCCGGATCACGAACCGGTTCTCTAAAGATATTGTAAGCAAAACCCTTGTACAAGATGCAGATGAAATTCTCCCTTCGAAGGAACTTGACTCGCTCTGCACGGTCATGGGTTCAACATTTATGCATTCATTCACAAGAACTTGACTAACTGGGCTAGGATGTCATGGACAACACACTTACTGATGCCATACGCATGTACTTTATCACGCTGGCGATGATCATATCAGTGTTCATCCTCATCATTTCTTATTACTACTACTACGCCATTGCATTAGGACCACTCTTTCTGGTCTTCCTTTTCTCTGCAGCATACTACAGATCATCCGCTCGTGAGGTCAAGCGACACGAATCTGTCCTTCGAAGCAATGTATTTGCCCGTTTTAGCGAGGCGGTCATGGGGACGTCTACCATTCGAGCATACGGCCTTCAAGACCAATTCTCTCGGTCTGTGCGTTCTGCAATCGATGACATGAACAGCGCATACTATTTGACATTCGCCAACCAGCGTTGGCTCAGCGTCCGCCTAGATGTCATCGGGATACTGCTTGTGTTCACAACCGGGATTTTAGTTGTCACGTCTCGCTTCTCCGTCAACCCCAGTATCGCCGGATTGGTTCTCTCGTACATTCTTTCGATCGTGCAGATGATTCAGTTTACTGTTCGTCAGCTCGCTGAGGTGGAGAACAACATGAACGCAACGGAACGCATCCACCACTACGGAACGGAATTAGAGGAAGAACCACCTCTCCACATGGGTGAGGTGAGGCCGTCATGGCCTGAGACGGGAGAAATCATCTTTGAAAACGTTCAGATGCGTTATAGAGATGGACTGCCATTGGTTCTAAAAGGCCTCGATATGCATGTTCATGCGGGAGAGCGCATTGGAATTGTCGGACGCACGGGGGCTGGCAAATCTAGCATCATGAGCACGCTATTTCGCTTGGTGGAGTTGTCTGGAGGCTCTATCACTATCGATGGAGTGGATATCAGCACTATCGGTCTTCATGACCTTCGATCGAAACTCGCCATCATCCCGCAGGACCCAACGCTGTTCAAAGGAACGATCAGATCCAACTTGGATCCCTTCCATGAGCACAGCGACTTGGACCTGTGGTCCGCTTTGCGACAGGCGGACTTGGTGTCCAACGAGTCGACGATGGACGACAAGTCGGGCCGCATTCATCTAGACTCGGTAGTGGAGGAAGAGGGCCTGAACTTTTCGCTTGGACAGCGCCAACTGATGGCGCTTGCGCGAGCCCTGGTTCGCGGCTCCCAGATCATTGTCTGCGACGAGGCGACCTCGTCGGTTGACTTTGAAACCGACCAGAAGATCCAGAAGACCATCGTCGACGGCTTCAAGGGCAAGACGCTGCTCTGCATCGCGCATCGACTGAAGACCATCATCACGTACGACCGCATCTGTGTCATGGACGCCGGCACTATCGCGGAGCTTGACGCGCCATTGCGTCTCTACGACGCAGGTGGCATTTTCCGCGGAATGTGCGATCGCAGTGGCATTCGGAGGGACGACTTCTTTCAGACGTGAGGGTATGAGTGCATATCAAAAAAAGAAAGTCGGAAGTCGGAGCAGGAAAAACGTAATCGAGTGCATGAAGTTGCAATCGGAAATGGGGTTTCAGATTGGCTAGAACGCCATTTGGGTGGCGTCAAGTGTTTGGTGGCACGCGCATGTGCGCAAGCGATGCTTGTTTCTCTCAACAGTCGAGTTTTTTTTGTTCGGTGCCAAAATCGTTGAGCGGCCTCGGGCCCATCAATTTTCAGCATTGCCTCTCGTTCTAGGGCGTAGGGAGGTACATAGGTATTTGGGAACCCTCGTGTCAGGGACAGGATCACCAGGAACAGGTCAAGCTGAAAAAAAAACAAATTCGATCATGATTCCACAGAAGCTTGGAAAACTGCCGTTCTGTTGGCGAAGACCTGTCCGCATGTCAAGTGGTGATATTGGGTGGCGGCCCAGGCCCGTGCATTGGTTTTTGTGCATGAGGCTAGGCGTAATCGGGCCTGTCTGTAGCGACGCGTGGGCGCCAAGCGAACCGGGCGCCCTGCACGCTTACCAGTAAATCTAGATTAAGGTTTCTCGGCGCGTACTCGCCCGTATCCAGTCGTGTTCAGGACGTCTGGAAGGCACTGGCAGAAGCACTGGCAGCGAGGCCAGGCGCAAGCTTGGGGCAGCCTATCGCCCGCACCGCGCCAGTGCGATTGGGGAGGCAAAAAATGGAGACGGCGGGGAAGAGGCCGCCGGGGCAGACGAGGTGTCAGGTAGACAGCGGGCGAGTGTGCTGCGACATATAGCTCAGGGCCAGCGTAGTGTCGTCGACAGCCATCGCGGCGATGGTCCTGTCTCAAATGAAACGGTCAATTTGACATGACAGGTTCGCCCACGGCTCGATCCTAGCTCTCGAGCTAGCGGCGTCGTGGCGGCCGGAGCCCATGCCAGAAAGGGTTGGGAAAGGAGCGACACCATCGAGCGCATCATTGCTTGCACTGGCCCAGATTTGTGCAGCGCGGATTCAATAACCTTCCCCCTTCCCGCAGCCGTGTGCTCGTCGTACGATCCCTTTGATCATCCGTTCCAGCTTCGTCACGCCGCCGTGCTCTTTTCTTATTCTTGACTTGCGCAGTCGTAGCTACCGCAGGACGACCGGCTACTTTCGATCTTCACTTACCCTACCACTCCCCTGAGCCAAGCACGCATACTCACCGCCGTCGCGCGGCGACCCTGCAAATTTCGCTGAAGCTGTGAGCCCACGGACCACGCCAGACGTCACATTATCTGCGCCTATGCAACTCATCCTTTGAATCGGGAATCGATTTTTAAAAGTCACCCAGCGCCCGCCTCGTGCGCCTGTCATCGGCTTACTTGCATCGCATCCATCACCTGCGTCTGCCACCAGCCATTGACGACGCAAACATTCCTCCGCCACGACTACCGCCACTTCACTCTTCTGCTCTCATACTGCACATCGCTGCCACAGCAATGGCTGCACATAACGAGAAGCCCGTCGCCTTCGGTGCCACCATTGAGGTCCCATCCAAACTCCTGCCCTCCCTGCGGTCACCACCCTCGAAAGATTCGGACATGTCGACAACCTCAGCCAGCCTCGCGGAAAAGGAGACACCCATCGACTCAGCAAACCCCTTCTCTGCATTCTACAAGCACCCCGAAGCACGCCGTTCCATGGATGGGAGCATGCAGCAGAGCAAGACGCACCTCTCCGTTAACGTTTGCGAACGCGACCTCGAAGCCGGCCTGCCCCTCTCGACCGCCACCACACAGAACCCCAAGGTCTCCGTCGACGGCAGGGTCAAGGAGTGCACAATGTGGCCCTCGCGACAGGCTATGATCGATAAGAAGAAGGAACGCCAGCGGGCTCGTGGCTGCAACCTCTTCCAGGGCCTCAGCAACAAGCAGAGACTCTGGATTAAGATCGCGATTGCTCTATTCGTCGTAGCCGCTGCAGTGGCACTGGGTGTGGGCATTTCACGAGCGGTGGGAGGAGGCGTCTGGTCCGGTGATGGCACGAGCAAGCAGATCCCGAACAACTAAACTTGGAGCACACATCTCCAGGTTCGTTTCCTGTACCTCTTCATGTAAGGCCATCCGCTAATATCCTTCAGTCACGACCTGGACTCGCGATCTCCCCACAATGCTATGTTGCTATGGTTATCCAAAAATTACTTGCATAGACCGGCTGTTTTGAGCCGTTTCACGACCATTATTAATATCGCACCTCCAAGCTCCATACCATCGGCGGCTTCAAAAGCCTGGCACAACTGCCGCCTGGTGTATAATGGCATATTCTTCCCATCCGCTGCCATATCATCTCCGGAAAGCCTGGCGCGATCATCGCCACTTCGCGTCACACGACGTCTCAGGCATCTAAACTCGAAACAAGCGGATCTACCCCACAACACATCTTCTCGAAACAAACGGCGAAACCGCACCATATATTCCGTCCATGTTTCCTCTCCTCGTGGCTCGGGTTCCCTAAGACTCGTACTCCTTTTTGTGTTTCTTTCGCAGAATCTTTTGATATACTTTTATTTTTGTTTTTATTGTTTTAGTAGTGTAAATATTGCTTTTCGGTTTCTATACTTGACGTATAAGGCGTTGGGGTAGGGCACTACAACGGCATGGACGGCTGCATTGCATCATTGTAGATAGGAGTGAACAGGTGATGTTCCTGGGCATTGGCTGTCAATGATCAGGAGACGTATACACACGCAATGAAGGCGATATACGCGGAAGAAATGAATATCGTTGCGGGGGAATAACCCCGTGAAAACCGTCAATTTTTGCCTATGACATCTTGCTCCTTTGACCCTGCGTTGAACTCGCATGCCTCACGAAGACAGATCCCGACCACGCAGCTCGCCTTCAAGTCTCCTGACTCTACGGCCATTCTTCCCCGACGACCAGAAAGCCTCAGCCTGCCTCCATCATATTACGCCGAGGAGAGAACGAGGTGGTATTCGACCCGCCGTCGATCTCGTTCTTGTACCGCCTTCTCCTTCTCTGTCACATTGCTTCGTCGATCTAGCGTCACGCCACTACACCGCCACACACAGGCTCATATATTGGCTTTCGAGGGTTCATGGCGCTAGGCGCGGCTCCTTGTCGCAATTCATGCACTGCCTGCCTAGTGGTGGGATCCGCCGATTGGGTATGAGTAGCAAGCGAGAGATGTGTTTCAGGTGTGGAGATGTGGGGCCGTGGTGCGTAGAGGGGGAGGGGAAAGGGGGATTAGGTAAGGAGAGAGACCACCGTCGTTCGCTCTACGTCCTTCTACCATTCCTTGCCATTCTGACCTCGACTACCCTCCTTCAACAGTCTTTCTAATCCTTCCTCCTCAATCAATCAATCTTGATTTCTCTACACCTCTTTGAACTTTAACCTCAGCACATTCTAGTACCCCACCTCAACAAATCTTCTGGAACAAGGCAGTAAGAAGCATCCGCATACGGTACAACTACCCGTGTGCCCTACTCAATGGTGTGTGGACGATACATATTGCTAGCAACCGCGTCACTCCGCTTCAGCCGAACAGGATGCATTCACATGACTGCATCGAGTGTTTCCTCGGCGTAAGGCTCGGCGTCCTGCAACATCTCTCGAGTAGTATGTGAAGGACCAGTTGCTTTGCTGTGATGTAGCCTATACGGTTCCGCCACTACATGCTTATCTAGTGTTTTCTCTGTGCGCGCGTCAGCATCCTATATCCTTCGTCGGCCCAGTCACCTTTCTGTTAGTATGATGTGGACAGACTTTCAATTAGTATGCGTTAATTCACGATTTTAAGGTTTAGGATGTAATGGAAGGTTTGCTTAGTTTCCGATGTGTATTCTGCATCCAAATTTTCAAAGTGCACTGTCTGCCAAACGATCCAGCAGCGAAACCCACGAGATGTCCAAGACATATGCAGGGAAGCCGCAACAGGCTTCGTTCGGTTCATTATTCATCTCTTCTCACCCTCATAACATTTCTTCGTCTACTCGTTATTTTTGTCCGTTCATCGTTTTTCCAACTCTCACCTTTCAAATGCCTTCTAAACCAGACAGAAAAATTAGCCCAGAAAGCGCCGTTCCAGGAGGAAACGGGTAGAAAGCTTCAGCGGTCGGTTCTCCACCACGTTTCTCCCAACGCAGGGCCACCCCCACGACGAAAGTTATCCGCTACAGAGTTCGCGCGACGTGGATCGGGCCTGGCTAAACGAACAGATACAGTTTCATGATTGACGATCTGCTTGGCAGTGGGTTAGTAGGGAAGGATTGGGTTCTCCGCATAAGCAGATAGCTCTACGAGCAGGTCAATAGTCTTGTTGATTTGGTGACCTAGACCAGAGAGTTTACCTCTGCCTGGGTGGCGAAAGCATCGCAACCAGGTGGTGTAATGGGCACGAGATATCGGGGCACTCCAGCCAGAGTTTTCTGTATCCGAATCATGAAAACAGGCTCCACGAGGTCAAGATCGACTTCCATGGTCCTCTGGGTAACCTTAAATCTATTTTCACGATCTCCTGCTGTATATTGGGACCACCATCCATCGTCCTCTCGATATCCTAAAAGTCTATTTTCTCGATTTGCTTCTTGCAGTTCGGTGGAGTGCTGAAGGAGATGCGCGAAAGCATGGCCTTCAGCTTCGACATGGTGTTCTGGGTACCGGGTAGTGGTTGACTTGAAGAGTGTTGAGAAGGCATGTTATGTGCTTTCTCTTATCGGTTCTGGTATGATTGGAGAAGAAAATGAAGAGTATGTTTCTAGATTTATATGCGAGTGCTCGATAATTTCTATTGCATGCTGTTCAAGTCTCTATGTTAGGCCCATAATAGGTTGCAGACGGCACGTGCATATATACACAATACTGATTGATGTGTGAATATGTACGTGTACATGAACGTTTAAGCTGCAAAGATATAGTGTGGTATTCGGGAAAAGTGTAAACATAGTATTAAGATGCTGATTATATCACATTGGAATGGAATGGAGGCGATGAGGTGAATCGAGTTTCCAATACTTACGTAGGGAGTGAGAGAGTTGGGTGTACTTGTTTAGACTAGAACTCCATGGCAACCATCTGTGCTTTCATTTGATCGATGACATGGTTATACTTACATCAAGTCTTTCTTTTGGCTAGATGGCCTCACTTACAAATTCCCAAGTTTAAAATTATGGAGCGTTTTTGGTGTATCAAATTCAGATTGTATCAGGACTTCGTCTGATGTGGCATCTTCCATTAACAGAACGGCCATATCAAGGCATGTTCATGACACGCTTTGGCGATGTATGTGTGTGTGAGTATGTTTTTACTCTCACTTACTTTATGTAACATTCTTCGTACGCAGCTCAACCCCCCTACCAGCTAGTCACAACCTCCAACATGACTCCTCAAGGTCAGTAGTAAGCCACGACCACCTTAACATGCTGCGCTGCGCGCTCGCCCTCGTTCCATACACAATTACGATGAGCATTCCCAGCTGCGGCATTGCTACGACGAACGCCACCGTGTTCGAGGTAGCCTTGCTGCTTGATGCTTCACATCCAAGGACTTGCAGACCACAGCGTTGCTGCGGCGAAGGGAAGGATGTTGTGAGATATCTGGGGGAGTAGCAGCGTTCTTTGCGTAGCGTTGGACGTCACCTACCGTTGTGTTGTAGCGGTGAATAGGAGGCTGAGCCGGACGAACCAGGTTTGCGTCTTCATCGTTAGTGGTGCTTTCTGCCTCATCAATCGAACCTTTGTCTTTGATATCATCTGATGAAGATTCGAAGCCGAAGTCGAATCCAGCAAACAGGTGGTCGATCTGGGGGTGAATCAGCTTGGCAGGGGGTACGAACGTGCCAACCCCAAACTCACAGTCATTGTTAGCCAGAACCAATTTTGCTACCTTGGCCCCTTGCTTATAAAGCTTTCGCATTTCATTGTCATTCTTCGCTTGAGCGTTGTTAGCCGAGGGCGAGCAGATGGCCAGCATCTTGCCTATCAAGGATCTGGAACCTTGGACGGAGCACTGAGGAGAGGTATTGCTAGGCATGCTGATTGTTTTGCTGTATTTGTGTTAGTAAATAGTTGGTAAAGAAGTTGATGACAAAGAGTTCCAGTTGCAGCGGTAGCTACCAATCTCTGTACCGGATGACGAAGTTAGAGTTGAAGATGGTGAAGCTTTTGAGGTCTATATGTAGACCTTCGAGTGTCCTTGTGTGTGAACATCGTCTTGATAGTGGATTCGAAACGGAAAACGCATATACACAATGGGGAGGGGGAAGAAGTGTGAAATGTATAGACACGTACGCTAGTGGATATATGAAGTAATATCCATCCCTGGGTCACGGAAACCCACCGTACCAGAAAACATGAGGGATACTTTGACTTCAAGTGACTATAACTCTGCGCATACGTCGAGCTTTACTAAGATATATATAAGTTGTATGCTGTGGGTACTTTCGGACATTCGGGGGCCCTTCTACCAAAAAATCCCGTTCGTATCGTCGCCTTCGCGCCTGATTCGTAGAGAGCCTCATTTTATAGCGAAATATTGTTCCTTCCCTAAAGAACCGTCGTTAAGCTCTTACTCCTCTAGAATACTTATGAACGATCTTTTCTGAGCCTTAGAGACCTGTCTCAATGCTAGGAAGTTGAGTCAGCCTTTGTGTCTGCCGTGGCGCGCAAATTCATGCAAGGTCGCCACCCCAGTCGGTAGTTCTGATCAAAGAAATCACAAGTCCCGGCCTTTGTGGCTGCGAGGGTTCTTTTACCTCTTCTAACAGATTTAGCGCCCCCAGAAACGAGACGAGACAGGAAGCGCAACCGGTGCCCGGTGCCGGTTGGTTGCCAGAGGTGCCTTGAGGAACGAAAGTTTGACAATGTTTTATAGATGCTCTTATCTATCTGTGCAACCTCGCCACTCATCAACCCGAATTAACCAATCACGAACAAGAGCCTCAAAAACCACATTCTCATCAACAGGAAGGTCATGTCTACCGCGGTCTAGAACAACATAGGTCGATCGCGGGTAGAGCTCCAGCAGGCGGAGGCTGTCTCGATAGCCTACGGTGTCGTCTTGTCGACCACATATGATAAGTGTGGGTGCAAACAACTTGGGATGCTTATTGCCTGAAGCAAGAGATATCTGGTATCGCCGTGGGTCTGCCCGAATCGGATCTAGCACTTCTTTGTCTGCCGCCTTTAATGCTGGAAGGAATGCTTCTTCATATTTTGCCTTGAGAGACTTGATATAAGCAGGTGTTTGGATGAGAACATCTCCGAGAAGTGCCTTGTCCTCGCTTGGTATGCTCGACATGAGTTGCTCATTTAAAACCAACGGTTGAAAAGTATCGAGATCACGCAAGCTGTCCTTTGGTTCGATAAGCGGCACTCGTAATAGTAAACCATCGACTTGTTCAACATATTTTTGAGCGAGTGCACGGGCGAGGTAGCCACCACATGACGAACCCACAAGTAGGAATTTTGACTTTCCAAGCCGAGCATCAATGAATTGCACCAGGCGCAGATATATATCGTCCAGATCTTTGACATTATTCGCAGGTGTTGTCCCCATGCCTGGGAGGTCCACGTAGATCCGGCGAAATCCAGGTGCTTTGGTGAAAACTGGTTCAAAGTCCCGCTCCTCGACTTTTCCATCCAATTCCCAACCATGGATTATTAATACGGGGATTCCTTCGCCAATATCGTGTGCAGACAATAACGAGTCTATTTCCATCGCTGCGTAGTGTTGTGGTAGAGAGGAAGGAACAAGAACAGTGCGGCTGATCCAGGTAGAAGTTATTAAACTGAACGCAGAGTCAGTCTGAGCTTCAAGTTTAAATATCCAGGCCGTTAGCCTTAGCTTATGCAAGCAACACCGGCAATAACGACACTTAAGGACTAAATGAAACGGCTCCTCGTGTCAGACCTTGGCACTTGCAAGAACTACGCCACACACGCAGAGCTATTTAGGACTAGCGTTTCGCTTCGATCCCTTACCCACGCGGAACTCCCGGCTTACTGGTTTCTGAGTGATCAGTGCTGTTATAGCCTGGAGGCATGGACTATTTTGATCGAACCTTTGTACCATATGCCCGAAGCTCGAAGACATGCCGAAGTTCGTAGTTGAGTAGGGGAACGTGCTGAGGCGCGAACGGTCGCCGCGAATGGATCAGTCGACAGCGTGCCCAAGTCGAGGTATTTTTCCAGTTGGAACTTGGAATCATGCAGATAAGAAGCTGAAAAGCATTGAGACAATGGCCGAAACTCCACATACTTGTGAGGAGATGCTTGAGGTGTTCGATCAGATGTTGTTGTTCCGCCACTGGTGGATAGACGATAGACATATACAATGCGTCAGCGTGGAAGCATAGGAAATGTCATTTTCTTGACGAACAGTGTGTTGCTTCTGTATTTATTTTCAGCTCTTCAGGTAGAGAGGGAAGTTGGTGCATGATTCGGTATGTCTTTGAACAGCGTATGTCACTGCTAAGCCTTCAAGTTCCACAAAGTCGTTTCAGGGTATGTTTTCGCACTCCAACGAGTCCAAAGAAGTTTTTTTGATATGGTATCAATTTTTAATATTATGTGCTTCGATCATGTGCTTCTAGAATACACAGATGATCAGGGTTCAAACCCAAAAGCATATCACAGATACGGGCAGGCAATTCACCCTACCTCATTTCTACCAGGGATTAGTGAGTAATGTTGAGTACAGAGAGCGCTTGGAAGTCACCACTCACATCCCACGTCCGCCCCGCTGCCTATTCCCAGCAACCGCATTACATCGATGCAATGGCACCGTTGGAGCTCGACGCTTAATTTCTACGTACCCAGTGTTCCTAGACCCATGGTAAACGACTCCAGGAGACTCAAAGACTGTCGGCTCCTCCTTGACGACTATCTTTAGCGGCTTACCTAGCTTAATGACTTTCTCAACACGCGGATGTTCAAACTCCAACGGAGTCTTAAAGGTGCTGTTCTCGGAGTACAGCTTGCGGCCGTTCTTAATGTATGCCTTGCGGAATGCTTTCTCGTGCTTGCGCTCCTGATGGCGCGAGACATGGAATTCGTCTTGCTGAAGGAGGAAGAGTTTGATGTCATGGAGCACCTTCAGGATGGAGGAAGAAGAGTTATGAGGCATGTCGTTTGTTTTGTTACTCACGTGAGAATGATAGGGCATGACCTAGTGAGGATGTTGAACTGAGCGGCACAATGCCATTTTATATACATATAGAGGAGCGTCTTGTGTACGCATGTAATCAGGAGTTGCTAGAGACACTCACGTAGGGATAGTGTGATGTCTCGAACATTGCACTGTTAGTGTACAAGTGGGTACGCAGAAGGCGTGAAAGTGGGTACACGAAGACATAGCAGACATATGCACAATGCTTCTCCTCCAGCTGCGCTTACTTTCAGTTTGTTTCAGAGGATTGCTGCCCACTTGAGATATATGTTCAGATCATAATCAGAGGATGAAGGGTGATGTGTGCCAAATCGAACTTGCTCGACTGCAACCAGGTGATGTAAGGTGGGATAGCCCACCTAGCAGCGTTGATTCCTTGGATAACCATGGCCCACTCAAGATCACCTGGCTGTAGTGCCTTGGGCTGACGACGTCTCTCTGAGCTAGTAACAACTATCTGGGATGATATTATGCCCATCATGAAGCCAGCTTTATTAAAGTTGTAAGTATCCTTATCTAAGATCCTATACATAGCCTGCATACGCTGCACACGCTTAAACCAGGTCTCCATCACCTTTAGGTCCTCACATAAAACTCTCTTTAGTTGTACAGTCAATTGAAACGCGTGCTAAGGCTCTCTGTACGCTTCACAAAGCTGTATGGTTTAGCGCCGCGCGTAGTGAGCAGCTTGTTGGCCATCTTTCGCACAGCGTCAAGAGTGGGCGCAAACCCTCGTGAATCTAGGTCTAGTATATGCCCAACAATCACCTCCTCTTCTATTTTGGTGAGCTTCTTTGAGTGGGGCTGGTAATTGCGTCGCGCAGGCTTTCCAGCGCGTCGGTCGTGTAGGGTTGATTGGGAGACGTTGAAAGTTGCTGCAGCGTGATTTACGCTTGGAATTTGCTCGCGACGGAGAGCTGAGATAGCAAGGAGGATATCTGCTTCATTGCAGGTCAATCGAGTAGTAATTGGTTGAGCCATAGTGGTGAATAGGTACCGACTCGCTTGTGATGACACTTATGTACACGGCCCTTCCATGAATGAATGGCTAGCGCTATCCGTGCATCTTCTATACAAATCCTTAGTTTTCCATACAAATTCTGTCTGTGCGGTGGCTCGCGCTAGCCATTCATTCATGGGAGGGCCATGTATCCCTTCGCGTTTTAAAATAGCACGTACTTTGTACGGCGACTTTATGGCAATGATAGTATTAAAGTTTTCTACAATTACAGTATCTGTTTGTTGCATATGCAAAATAATTTTATCAGAGGTAGTGTGTAAGGGTTTTCTGATGGGGACAATGATCATATGGCGACTGCGTTGTTCTGGGACAGATCAAGTCAGAGCAGCTTATAAGCTGTCCGACCAAGATCAACTAACTACATCTGGACAAGCTTTAATAGTCGGTATGTATTTGTACCATAAAGCTAAGGACCCCTTGGGGTACTAAACCAGAAGTAATATCTTATTGCTAGAACAGCTTTCACGGTGGCCGCCTAGGCGTGAAAAAGGGCAGAGTTAGCGATTCTAGTCAGCTTCCAAATGCGTCGACTCAACACTCCCATTTTATTCCCCTTTCTACATGTCAAATCTACCCTCCATCGCCCTAGACTACAGTGTATTAAAGTCACAATACCTCTTTTTCTGTTAGCTGGTTGATCGAGGAAAGAGGTGTCAAGATGTGTATTGTATGTGATGTATGTACAGCTGATATATATATGACGGACTGATTAGTCAGTGGCATGTCCACGTGACATTATGGTGTCCTCGGACATTTTCAAAGCAAACTTCACCTTATAGCAATCAAACATATCTCGAACTAAGGCTCTACACAGTCCCATTCGTGATTCTGATGGAGATGAGCCAAAAAGGGCTTACACATAAAACAATAATCCAAGTCCGGACATGTGTGACAGTGGAAGCGCGGTCCGTAAATGTCCTATTTAGCATGAGATTTGTTCAATAACTTCTAGCTATTCACTTACCTGAAAGCATCCGCTGCACCAATAACCAGTCGAGCGTCTACTATGGAGTCGCACAGCATCCGCTCGGGTATCTAGCGCAGCTCTGCATGAAGCAGACAACTTTTCGAGCATATTCCCGTTTCCATGGAAGATAGCAACAGAAACAGGACTCCATTGGCCTTCTGGCTGAGAGATAGTGACGCATTTACTGCGTAGTCCCTCCTCGACCAGTCGCTCGACGACACCGGGATTACCCACTCTACAAGCCCAGTGAAGTGGGCTCCAATGCCTACTTTGTGATGAGGAAATCAGGCCCTTATCAAGCAAGGCATTGAGAATCTGTAAAGAACCCCCCAAAGAAGCATAATGGAGCAAGCTGTCCCCCTTTGCATCCTCGATTTCAAGATCAAGCCCTAGGCGAATGAGATAGTCGAATGCATCTGACTTGCCACCGCTTGCGGCAACCAGAAGAGCGGTTCTGCCATGGTAGTCTAGGATATCTCGCATTGCATGATAATACTCGTAGACTAAACGCAGCAATCCTGTACGTCCCTTGAAGGCAAGGAAGTTCAGGAAGGATCCGTAGGGACCACCCTGCGCGTTGACGTTGGCGCCCTTGTCAAGCAGCAGCCGCACAATCTGCTCATGGTCTCCTTCCGAAGCCGCCTGGAGTGCATTGCCGCACTCTCCACCTTGCGTGTTGACGCCGGCGCCCTTGTCAAGCAGCAGCAGCACAGTCTGCTCATGGCCTCCTGACGAAGCCGCCTGGAGTGCGTTGCCGTATCTTCCACCCTGCGCGTTGACGTCGGCGCCCTTGTCAAG
>BCHH01000004.1:2243761-2341688 GCA_001599595.1 Beverwykella pulmonaria
TCATGGCCTCCTGATGAAGCCGCCTGGAGTGCGTTGCCGTAGAATCCACCCTGCGCGTTGACGTCGGCGCCCTTGTCAAGCAGCAGCCGCACAATTTCTAAGTGAAATTCTGAAGACGCATAGTATATTGGGGTAGCACGTCTTCCATCTTTCTCGTTAAGGTTGTACCCTGCATCCAGAAGTCGAATAACAGCACTGACTAATCCTGCAGAGCATGCAAGATGCAATGCATACTTCGGTGGTGTATGACCTTCCCATTGTTGTCTTAGAATAGGGATATCATAAAGACGAGTGCCGTAAACAATTGTGCTTGCAGATACTGGGAACAACATAGGATCGAATTGTTCCTTTACGCTTTGCCAATCCAGTTCGTCTCGCAAAGCGTTGATCTGCAGCATGGCGGCGAGGTATTGGCCATCTTGCTGGAAAAGTTCTTCCAATTGTTGCATTACATCGTGGGAAATCTTATCGCATTTTGAAATGTGATAATCAAAGTTCGCATTTGCATATCCCACAAATGGATATTTGTTCAAGCGAACGGAGAGGTCGAAGTCATCGTGAACTGGACGTTGGAAGTTGGCAAGACGGATGTACCTGAGACATGCCAGGCTTAACCGTGTATGCATGGAACTCAAGTCTAGAAGCTTTTTTCGTATGGAACCTTGTGATAACCCCTCGGCAGGTGTAGTAAAGAACTCCTGGACTGTGTAGTGGATCGGCCGGATCGCGCCATTCGCTTCCTCCAGCAGATTGTTACAGGCTTCTAGTATCACCTTCGGGTCGTCAGGTTGTAAATCCCTTTGGTTTTTGCAATGAGAGCTTGTTGCAAGTGTATCTTGTAATTCTCTAGTATTTAGAGGCCTTCGTGCGTAAATCATCCACGCAAGACAATTCAGCGCTAGTTCTCTCATGTACGGCGGCTGACCTTCGATCCGCTCCAGTATTCGAACGTAGGTATCTTCCAAGCCCTCCGGTAGTGCTCCCAGCGCTTCTTCAACCAATTGATCTCTATGAGCCTTGCTAATCTGACAAAGATTATCTAGTTGAAGATTGACCCAAAGAAACCTGCCACCTAATAAGCCTGCAAGTCCCGTTTGGTCAACAGAAGGCGGATACCCACATTCCGTCGGCTTTCTTGGCAAGTGTTTGAACGATTCTCTCCTCGAGCTCGTCGCTAGTGAGGTAGAGTGTTTTCCCGTACTCTCCATTGCGGAGTTTGATGACTTGGTGGCGCGCAAATATATCTATATCAGCTGCGACGTTCTCCGCTCGAACTGGGACTGTAGGTACGCGCTTGTCTTCAAAAGCCTTGGCAATATCCATCTCCCTCCGACTAGTGACAAATACTTTGACGCAGCATGGAATTTTCGCTGTAACTATTACGGTGATGAAGCCAATGATGTCCTTTCTCTCCCGCTCCGGGCACTCGTCTAAAGCGTCAAACACAACAAATACCTGAGATAGATCTTCAATGAGCGAAACAAATCTTTCTGGTGTGCCGACTGAAGATGGGTGAAGAGCATCATGCTTTAGTCTCAGCAGGTGAGGGGGTATACTATTCTTCTTCCGACATAGCTGCTTGATGAGAGCAGCTATGATCTGGGAGACATCTCCCAACAGCGGGTTCCGATAGTTGTAGTAGGCGAAGCAGACCGCCGTGTCCTCTTGTAGACCGCATTCAGCGGTGATGTATTCTAGGACGTTTGACCTAGTCTATAGATGAGGATGATGAGTAAGGCTAGCTTAGACACGAAAACGCTTACGCAAGTACTGACTTGCCGATCCCAGCTACAGGTGGTTAGCAGGATCTAGCATGCAAGGGATACAACGCTGCTTACGTTTTCCATAACACCATAGAAGGGATGAGACTGGGCTACTAAACCATTGTTGATACTTCAACTCGGAGATCAACCAATCGCACGTCTGTTCGTTCTTCTTTGCATATATGTCATCATGCACTTTCTCAAAGTCAATATTCGAAACCCATGCGAGAAATGCCGACTTCTCTTGCCCTAAAATAATGTCAACGAGATACCAGTCGGTGATGCATGGGATGAAAGCACCTACGTTCCTCAGACTCCCTGAAAGCATTGAAATGTAATGCTTGGACTGAATGCAAGAGCACGTCGAGATGGCGTTGCATATCCGCTTTGATAGATACAAACTCATCCTCAAAAGTCTCCCACTGCTGGCGCATGAAAGCTCTTAAAGATGACCACTTCCGTAGTTCTCCGTTTGGGTGAACAAAGACACGACGTACTTTCCAGCCAAAATCAAGCACATTTCCATAGGCCTTGACAACCATATCCTCCACAGAATTTATGTCCGCGGCTAGCGCGTACTCCATCAATGGTCCTAGGTAATTTTCGAATGTGCAGATCATATCTGTCAATCTGCTGAAAAAAGTCGTGAACTGCAAAGCTAGGTCGATGACAATTCGGACTGCACCAACTACCAGAGATGATATTTCAGGGCTCGCCTGAATACCAATTGCGACACCTCCCATAAATCTATTGAGCAGGCCCAGAAACTTTGAAAGACGCTCAGCATGAGGTCTAAAGGAAGAGTTGCTTTTATGTGTTGCATCGTAAGCCCTAGCATTTGATATGAGAGTCCTCTCGTCGATGGTCTTTGCGGCTTGCAGGAACGTTGCCTTTTCAGGTTCTGGGATTTTTTGCAGGTGTATCGCTAGTGCTCTTTCTAGGGCGTGGTTTCGTGATGTTGCTGAGGTCGACGCGTCCTTAGTCGGTATAGTCGTGGAAGGCGAAGAGGTTGAGGGAGGGGATGATGTTGTCTGCACAGGCGATTGTACGGATGAAGCTGGACCGGAAGCATCTGACGCGAAGAACTTATGCACATAATTTCGCACGCGGTCTCGCTTCCCCATCACAGATCGGAATTATAGATTCAAAAGAGGCCTTAAATTTGCGCATACGGTATACAAACAGTTGGGTAGCTCATAGAGGAGAGAGATTGCGGGGCAGTTCTAGGAACCCTCCTGCCCCAGCCTACTCCCTCTTCGGGTTTAGTGTAGTCCCTAAGCTTAATCACGTCGTTCATTGCCCCCATTAAACCGCCGCTTTTAGAGGGCTGAGCTTAGTATAAAGTCAATCATGCCGCACTAACCGAGTTTGTTCCTCAGATTTGATGCACGCCAGACACATTTGTCGGACTGTATTCCGATCCGGGCTAGACAATAGCGAACTGTAGTGTTGCAGTTTCAATGACATGCCGGTCCACTGAGGCAAGCAGCTCACCATCCATACCCCGTAGATATGCTTCACCGACGAGACTAAATTGCTCATCCGAGAGGCTGATGTCCCCCTTTCCGTTTTTCCTGCGCAGAACCACAGGTACAGAGCACCCAAAAAGAATGCACACCAGGTCATCGTTGTTCACATCTTGCAAACTCCACACGACGAAGAACTTCAGGTTCCACACTACCGACTGGACGCGTTTTAAAAAGTCAACAGCAAACTTCGGCACGGACACGTTTTCGAGGAGTTTCGACGTATTCAGATCGCCATTGGTGCTCAGCCTTGTCAGGCAATGCATACATGCTCGTCGCCACCATTGGATTCGTCAGGCGTATTGTTGTTTTCAAGAAGAGTTCCCGCGTTAGGCAATGAACCTTCTGGCGGTTGCTAATGGTGAAAGAACAAATGCGGAGAGCGTGGAGAGCACAAACCATCTGGTGTACTGAATCGTGTGTCCGCCGTTTTGCTGAGAGACGCATTATATATGCGACGGCCCGGAGCACCAACGAGGCTATCACCGTTCATACGACGAGTGAAATGAGATGGTGGACCGAAGGAAGACTCTGTTACGAGCTCAATCCGACTTGGGATATGCGACCTGGGTGGCGGGGTGAAGGCACACGGGACTGGTAACGATGCAATGTTGTTCATCTATCTCAAAGGTAGAGCCCAATGTTTGCAGATGATTTCCAGGGAGCGGCCTGATTCGACGCAATATCGCACAAACTCTGCGTAGACCTCAAGAGGTGCCATGGTGTAGTCGAGGACTAGACCACGAACGCTGCTCTCTGTTGACATGTGTCCATCGCTGGCCAGTGATAACAATGCATAGATAGTGTCCGGTGAGTCGGACGCTTCGAAGTGATGGAACATAGTCACAAGCTTCTCAATGCCCCAAAGTCTTGTGACGACTTGCCCATTCTCCATCTTTTGGAACACGTTGTTGGAAGCTCGTACAATTGCGGTAGCCCCAGCAGATTCCAGATGGCTCAGAGCATCAGGATCACGTTTGAAAAATTTCGAGCTGTTGTAAATCGCTCGGATGCGATCCAAATTTGCTTGAAATAGTTGTACGGCATCGGCAAAGTCGATCCAATTTATCTTTTTACTACCATAGTGGACTGATGCAGCACAGGAAGCCGACACTTCTTGGATTACCCACCGACGTCGGAACCACGGCTTCGTGAGCAAATTGGTGAACGAAACAATAGATTTCAGAGAATATATTGATATACCCACGCTCAAGATGCGGTCGAAAGATCTCAGATTGACGATCTGGGGAATAAAATCAATAGGATTCGCTGCAGTTGAGGTGCCGAGTTCCTCTACATTTTCATCGTCTCCAAGCCAAATGCACACACTCTCGGCATTTGAGTAGATATCGGGCATCTTAGGCAGCTGATGGCTCTTTTCTACATCATCAGTTTGGTTGATGCAGATTGCGTCGACCCAGAAGTATATGTCTTCTTCCGACGGGACCCTCAATCGTGAATCTATCCGCATACGAATCAACTGGAGCGAAGCTGTATAGAGAAGGCATGGTCGTGCTCAGCGATTGCAGATTCGATATCCGTGCTGACCAGGATCATGCCTGGGTCTCTTCTCGAGGTGATTCTGATAGTGTAATCGACAGCTGATAGCACTTCGTCCGGGCAATTTCTTGGAAATATCGACCCATTTCATTCTCGATTGTCGCAGCTTCATTATCAAAGCATCTTCTTCAGGTGCTCACTTTGACAGCTTCTTAGCCAGAATTGACGATGTTACTGCGGAGAGTGGGACCTCTGCAGCCCTTTTCCCCTGAACATAGGCTTTTGGACTTTATGAGGGGATTGTCACGACGAGGAGGCATTCAAGTTAAAACGCTAGATAACGAGTATCAAATTTAGAGACTGATTGCTTCGTGCTACTGTCGGGATGGTTCAAGACGTCAAGATGAAGAGGAAGAGAAGGTTCCTCTGTCGGCTAAATACAATTACAACCAGGTGTTCGGGAACCATAATGGTTACTGTGACAGTACCAGTCGGGCTCGTCGTTCGGAGGGTACTGTATTCTACAGTACCCTTGACAGTGTCACTTCGTGACAGGGACATATCAACTAATCTAGATTAGCACCTGAAGTTCCTCTTAGAAGTACTTTACCGCGCATCACATATGGTTGAAATGTCACCGCACTAGTTAGCTCCTGTCATGAGTTGCAACTCCGTTTGCTCCTTCAAAGTCTCTCTTCTCCGCACCACCACTGCCTTCATTTCTTAACAATAGAGATCGCACATGCAAATTCAGCCCGACTTTCAATTATTATTCCCCTCTATAAACAATCTCTTGACATCTTTTCTCTTCTTTTTACTCTCTACTCATATTTATTCACCAGGAATATACCTTCATTTATCAGAAATTCGTACACATTAAATCAATGCCATCCTCGCCGTCGCCCAATCTCGATCGTTCTTCGTCTCATGTTCGCTCATTTGAGCCTATACGTTTAAATTCACTTCTCATCAATCCATCCGCTCGTGCCTATCTCCTTCGGAATGCCGGCCAAGATATTCTCGTGACGCTGGAAGAGGCTCGTCAATGGTTTCAACAGGGGTTTACCATTCATGATCCAGTTTCAAGAGGAGTTGTGAATATTATGGCATTCCAGTTCTCAGCTATGCTAAAAGTGAAGGTGCATTTGTGAGAGAGGAAATTGAAGAGAATGCGGCCAGACAGGCTCTGAACAAGGGTACCTGTCTTGGAACCTGATGTTTTGGGCGAGTGCTTACACACCAGAGAGAACTTAGGGATTAGAGACACTGCAAATGGCAATGGATGCCTGAATGGCTCTAAGGATGGTAAGCTATCCCACCTGTTTAGTGTATTGAGCTGAGATGCTTCAGACAGACAGCAGAATGATGGATCTGGAGGTGCTGGTGGTGTCGTTGGCTAAATGACTTCGAACATGATTTCTAGCTCTATTATATCTGGTTGACTGCGATGAAGCACTGCAGGTAGTTCCCAGTACCGTGACGAGCCTACAGGTCCGGTATAAATGGCTGGTTGGATTCAGAACACGATATACCTCATGATGGCTTAGGCAAAGAATTCTGAAGGTATACGGGGAGATTAATAGGTGTCTAGTTCTGAAGTTGAATATGGAAGTGTTCTTAGAATGCATCAATGTCCTCTTCCTGCCACCATAACCGCCATTGTGCCGCCGACCCTGAGTTCACGAGCTTGTTCGGGCAAATCAGCTCCACCTCCACGTCATCATCAGTCCATCCCGCTCTCAAGGTCAGATTATCTTTTGGATCTTTGCCTCTTCGGGTGACACGGACAATGCGTTGATGCTCTTTGATGGCAGACGGGTTCCTCTTCGAAGCGCGTCGTGAGTTGATCCAGAACATTGTTTCGGTGACAACGGTGACAGTAGGTTTCAAAAGCCCCAGTGCAGTGACAGAATGCCATTCGCGCCATGTAGCTTTGAAATCGACCATGGGCTCGTTGAAATAGTGTAAATGACGCCAGCGTGGCTCCTTACACTGAAATGCGACTGCTTCAAGATGTGGAACGTACTGGTTAAGCTCCCCGACTATATGGGTATTTAACGACCGCTCTTGGTTATCGCCAGCTAATGTGATACGACGCAGGTTTTTAAGCTGGTTGGGTGCGTTTACTTCGAGATGACGTAGCCAGCGCGGGAGACTGTCCGGTTCGATCGAGAGGACCGTGTTTCTCACGAAGAATTCTCGCATTTCGTTCCGAATAGATTTACAAGTTGCTGCTAGAGCCCAGAAACCAAGGGGCTCAGACGGTTCGAATCTCTTGTGGGTGCAGCGCTCGGCTTCTTTGCACATACCAGACCATTTGGGATTCGCGCAGAGGAGCGAACAGTGTGGGTTCGGTCCTTTACAGGGCGTCCAAGTAAATCGACCGAAAGAGAATTTCTCGTGGAGATGCATGATGGCCGCTTCGTTTGCGAAGCTGTAGATTTGGAGGCGCAGCTACAATGTCCCATTGGGTTAGCGAGACTGGGCCGATTAGGGTTGGACTATGACTGTACCTCTGCCGGCAGTCCCTGTAGAGTCAACTGCGGATTCGTGGGCGAGATCCATTCTGGCAGTGAAATTCTTTTGCCGTGCTTAGACGACCCGGATTTGGTTTTGGTAACCTTGGTGATTCCTCGTTTCTTTACTTTATTCTCCTTCCCCTGTGATGGCGCCAATTTCTCTCTCGCCATCTTGAAAGATTGGACTATATGTCAAGTCCGGGTGCTGTGGGAGTATTTAAGCTCGGCGAAAAGACGCCCCAACGGGAAGGATTCATGAAGCTGCTAAAACGCGTCAGGCACCAATGTGCTGCCTAGCCTAGCCGAAACGCGCTTTCGTGGTGGCACGTGAGCGCGTGCCTAGAAATGTATTGGGAACTCCAGATTCCATTTCTTAGCTAGTCGGTCTTCTTGTAGCGCTAATTAATTGCAGTGTAAGGAGTCACATCTGAAGAAGAGCAAAATAATAGGTTTATGCGGACCTGTTCCCTTGCGTAGGAAAAGCCTTGTTTCTGCCCCACAGGCGGCCGGCATACCGTGTTCGGAGCGCCTGCGAACCGCCGTACATCTGCTGGTATCTGGGTTACCTTTGAACCGTTGGTTCCTCTATCAGCAACCATCTCTCTCTCTCATTCTCTCGTCCTGCCTTCTTCCTTCTTCCTTCTTTAGCTTATATCCAGTCCTGAAGTCTGGGGGGAGGGGCCTGGTTCCTGGTGTCCTCGTCCGCAATACCTAGATTTATAAAACTACTTTAGGATGTGCGTCTGTTTATTATATATCACATTCAGGCAATACAGAATAGCCCTCTTCAAGTGTATGTATCTGCACTTATATTTAGTCCAGAGCACAGCCTTATAAGGAGTTATTTTAAGGAAGAAGAACCAAAGCGGATCTCAATAAAGCTAGCTATAGGGGATTAATAGAGTGCCTACCTGCAGACGATCAAGAACCATAGAGAGCGTTAGGAAGTCACTCACATCCCATGTCCGCCCCGCCGCCTATTCTCAGCAACCGCATTACAACGATGCAATGGCACCGTTGGAGCTCGACGCTTAATTTCTACGTACCCCGTGTTCCTAGACCCATGGTAAACGACTCCAGGAGACTTAACGACGGTTGACACCTCCTCAACAACCGTCTTCAGCGGTTTATCTAGCCTAATAACTCCCTCAACACGCGGACGCTCAAACTCTAACAGAGTCTTGAACGTGCCGTTCTCAGGGTATAGCTTGCGACTGTTCTTAAGGTATGCCTTGCGGAATGCTTTCTCGTGCTTGTGCTCCTAATGGCGCGAGATATAGAATTTGTCTTGCTAGAGGAGGAAGAGTTATAAGGTATGTTGTTTGTTTTGTTACTCACGTGAGAATGATAGGACATTAACCTAGCAAGAATGTTGAACTGAGCGGCACACTGCCATTTTATATGCATGTAGAGGAGCGTCTTTTGTACGCATGTAATCAGGAGTTTCTAGAGACACCCACGTAGGGATAGTGTAATGTCTCAAACATTGCACTGTTAGTGTACATGTCAGCTGGGTATGTAGGAGGCATGCAAGTGGTTACACGAAGACATAGCAGACATATGCACGATGTTTTCCTCCGGCTGCGCTTACTTTTAGTTTGTTTTAGAGGATTGCTACCGACTTGAGACATATGTTCAGATCATAATCAGAGGATGAAGGGTGATGTGTGCCAAATCGAACTTGCTCGATTGCAACCAAGTAAATTTCACTAATCTTGCCATGGTCTTGCGCGTAAACTCACACGTCGCGAGCACCTCTATGTGCTGCGCGGTGTTCCTGTGTCGTTCTGTTGGCATCAAATGCAAGGGGTAGGCAATATCAGATACGTACGCAGGTTGTAGCCCAGTCGACATCTTCAAGCGTCTTCACCTCAGATTATTGAAGTATCCTGAGTTGCGCGGGGTATCTAGTCATCGTCATCCGAGACCTCCATAGCCGAATCATCATCATCGCCCTCGCTCTCTTCCTCTCTTCCTCTCTTCACGCCTTTCGCCGTATCTTCTTGTGCTTGCTCATGCGCTTGTGCCTGTACCGGTTTCGCCTTGGTAGGCGCAGGTGCGCTTCCAAAGACCGCCACTTGTGCGCTCGTCGGTTCTGCTTCTGGTGCCGTAGGCTTCTCTACCTCGGGGAGCTTGAAGGTCCCATCGAGTTTCGCTATCGTGTGGGATTTGCCCTTTGCGTACTGGATGTTCTGCCTCGCTATTAATATGACCAATCTTGATAGAGGTGAGTTTGAGATAGCTCACCATCTCCTTTCCAAAGAAACTGAAACCCTGAAGAGCCCGCATGGCTTGGGTGCTGGAATCAACATCTCGAAAGACGACGTGAGCCTGACCGCGCATCTTAGCCGTCTTGAGGGCAACGATGTCGAGAACAACGCCGTATGTCGCAAAGAGCATGTAGAGGTTGCGTTTGAGGTCTTCTTTTTGGAGTTGGTCGGGGAGGTTTCTGCAGTAGAGACTGTGACTTGTCAGTAAGAGTGTTGAATGGTAGGAAAAGACGACTGACGTTCGATTAGGAGCGTTCCCCTTGGCCACAGCGATGCCAGGCGGTCCCCGGTTGATAGAAGCCATGTTCAGGTTGGTGGGTGCGGGACCGTCATAGGCGTGCGGTGGTTGAAGTGTGGAGTTGGGACAAGAAGTCGAAGCTGTGGAAAATGGATGCCAAGAGTTCGCGCTTAGCGTTCACACTACCCCTCCACCTCCAATCTCACCCCTCAACACCACCCTGTGAGCCCAGAATTGCAATAGTAGAGAGCTCCTCCTATTGCACAGGATATATTTCTATTGCCATGGCTCCTCCAGAAGTTCACCACCTCTTCCACCACCCCATCGCGGACCACTCCTTCTCCGCCAACCGCCAGACGCTCGCCGTAGCCCGTGACAACAACATCGAGCTGTACCAGCGCAGCGGCGGAAAGTTCGAATTGAAAGATGAATTGACCGGACATGACAAGACTGTCACGGGCGTCGACATCGCGCCCAACAGCGGCAAGATCGTGACTTGCTCGCAAGGTCTGTCCCCGATCTGCATAAACCCACCATGCCAGGCAGCTAACATATTCAAGATCGCAATGCCTACGTCTGGGAGCCCTCCCCTCAAGGCTGGAAACCGACCCTCGTCCTCCTACGCATCAACCGCGCGGCCACATGCGTGCGCTGGGCGCCCTCAGAGACTAAATTCGCCGTTGGCTCCGGGGCCCGCCTCATCCCCGTCTGCTACTTCGAGGAAGAAGACAACTGGTGGGTGTCCAAGCACCTAAAAAAGCCAATCCGCAGCACTATCACGACGGTGGCGTGGCACCCGAACTCTGTGCTACTGGCCGCGGGTTCCACCGACGGACACGCGCGCGTCTTCTCGTCGTTCATAAAGGGCGTGGATGCGCGACCGGAGCCTTCGCCCTGGGGAGAGAGACTCCCGTTCAACACCGTGTGTGGAGAGTTCATGAATAACACCGCGGGCTGGGTTCATAGCGTGGCGTTTTCGCCCTCTGGGAACGCGCTCGCGTTCGCCGCCCATGATAGTAGCATCACTGTTGTGTACCCCGCTGGAGCCGACCAGCCCCCGAGCGCCGTCATTAGCCTTAGCACCCAGCTCCTCCCGTTCATGGACCTTGTGTGGAGCTCTGAGTCTGAGATCATTGCCGCGGGCTACAACTGTGAGGCATATCGCTTCCAGGGCTCGGAGCGGGGATGGCAAATTGCGGGATCGTTAGAGACAAAGGGCCGCCCTGGTCTTCAGGACCAGCGTGAGGAATCGGCGTTCAACATGTTCAAGCAGATGGACTTAAAGGGCAAGACGACAGATGATACGAAGCTGAAGACAGTGCATCAGAATACGATTAGCACTATCCGGAGCTTCGAGGAGAGTGGCGGACAGGTGACCAAGATCAGCTCTACTGGCGTTGACGGCCGCGTTGTCATCTGGACTCTGTAGATGGGACCATGGACACGGAAACCCACGAGTTTCTGAATGAGACGAGACTCGTCCTGGGAGAGCGTGAATTGGGATCCAGAATGGTCCATACTATATAGGACCACATAGACCTTATTCATGATTTATTATAAATCCAAACCCTCTCAGAAGCATGAGCTCACGAACATGGTAGTTGATCTTCGCATTTCCTCGTGAAAATCTACACAAATGCAAAACCATGTACACTAATTCATTCCTCCCAAATAGTGATCCCACTACACAAAGAAGAGAGTGGATCCAAAAAACATAACCCCGGATATCAAGAATCTTCCCATATGTACGGCACCAAACCCAAATCCTTCTTCATCACTCATCCTTCTAGATGCTACGACCGCATCGAAATCCCATCATCCTACCCAAACCCCACAAACCCCTGCTGCGTAAACTGATCCCCAGCTGTCTGCACCGGCGTCTGACCCGCGGCCTGATTATCATTGAGAAACCAACTCCAATCCTGATCGATATCCATCGGCATATTCTGCCAGCTGAAATTATTCGTCGGCAGCGGGAAATTATTCATAGAATCATCATTCACTATTCCGCCTCCCCCAACGCCACCACCACCACCTGTATTTGAGTTGTCGGGGGTGATATTTCCCCAGTTGTAGAACCCGTCGTAGGACACAAAGGGGTCGTTATTAAAGTTGAAGGTCGAGGACGTGTCGGTCGTGGCTGAGGCGGGGATGTTGCGGCTAAAGAGGTCGGAGACAGAGGATGGGTTTTCGGATGAGGGGGTGAATTGTGAGGGGGAGGAGAGGGAAGGCGAGGGGTTGGTGGGGAGGTTGGTAGGTTGGGATGGAGGGATGGAGACAGGGTTGGGCATTTCAGGGCGGCCACCGCGGCGGATGGATATCGTGCCTGTTCGTTATTAGATATGCCAAGAAGGAAGGGGAGCTGGAAGGGATTGACGTACCAAAGTAAGGTATCACAAATTCAGTCATGTCGCCGCAATTCGGAACATTCGAAGTTGGTTTGCCCCCTTGACCAAAGTCTATCTTGAATCTATTCAGCATTTTTTCGAGGACTTCCGCACTCTGCAACGCAACTTTCCCTCCTTTTTCCGAGGATGCGCGGCGGAAGATGTCGATGCTGATTTCGATCAAGCGAATGTCGTCCTCTTTTTCTTTCGCTGAAATGGCGCTTTTCGTGGCGCCATAGTTGAAGAGGCCTAGCTGGATCAGCACCGCGGCCGTGAACCCGATGAAGTCGACGGCTTTGCATTCGTAGAGGGGCTGCACTTCGCCGGTGCGGAGGGCCTGATAGAGGCGCAACACTTCGCGGGAACCGGTCAAACAGGCGGTGCGACTGTACGTGAAGCGAGAATTCGATTGCGACTTGAGCATGAACGGAAGATGAAGGTACACCCTGATTTGGTGGTAGATCATCTGTGCCATGAGGCGTTCGCGGAGCTCAGCAGCATTCTTATCTATATCAGCCAGCAGCTCTGAGAATTCGAGCCAGCTGGGATCTAGCTTCTTCCAAAGATCTTCGAGTTCTTGGTCGAGCTGGAGGGCCCAGGCGAAACTTTGCTCGGCGATGCCTTGATTGCGGTCGATGACTTTGCCCGCGAGGATGGAGACTTTGTTCATGAAATTTAGTGGTGCCATGTATGGGCCGCTGCCCATGTCGGGCAAACTGAGGTCGCAGTGGATGTCGCTAACGCCGTATGGGAGGCCGAGCAGTAGCGAGAGGAACCGGTCCCCGTGATACAGTGACCACCATATACTCTCGTGTGCTACTGATGTTGTCCGTTTTCGATGAAGGCCCTGTAGCGGTTAGCAAATGATACTACTAGGTGGAGGTAAGTATATACCATAAGCTGGGTGTACATCAACCCCTTGCGATAGGCGATCCACGCGCGTCGCGGTTGACCGACGTCGGCATACCATTTTGCCTTCAGGATCAGGCATTCCATGCCTTCCAAGGTGGCAGAGTATTCATCGTCACTCAACACCCACCTATCAACAGCTTCGATATACCGATCGACGTCGCCTTCGTCCGAGCAAATACCAACAGAGAGCACAACTGTTCCGAGAGCACCAATGTTACCATCAGCTAAGGCTTTCGATGCGAACTGAGCAAGAGATTGTTCGCCGCCCGATGTTCCACTGCACTTCCGCCTCCATGTCTGCCACCACTCACTGTTGCTGTTGAGGATTTTGTTGAGCTGATCATAGGGCGGAAGGATTGCTATAAGGGCTTGCTTCGCTCGTTCTCTTTTGGCTTGGAATACTAATGAGTTCTCGTCCATGATGTCGTCAGGATGCTTGCAGGTGACAGTAAAGCGTTCCGGGGCTTGTTGGCCGGGTACTGGAAGGGACTCCCGGCGTGATGGCTCCATGCGTGCTTTGATTCGCACTTCAGCATCGTTGAGCTAGGCTAATTAGTATAAGAGTCTAACGCGAGAAGAGGGTCACATACAGCATCTTCGAACACAGAGAGAATGGGAATGTGATGTCCCCGATCAGAGGGTGCACGCTGAGCATTCTGGAGGATAGCCGAAGAAGCATCCGACGATAGAGGTGTGGGAGGGAATGTGTCTCGATGGACGATATTTGGTGTTTTGGATGAGCTCGTGTCCGTCACACTTCTCTCCGTCTTGTCCTCGAGGAGAGAGTCGACGAGGGCCTCCAGACGGGACACTCGTTCCCTGAGGTTCTTTCTATGGTCGACGATAACATCCGGGCTGGCATGCTCTTGGTCAACACATCGTGACCCACGGGCGAAGCACTCTGAGCAGACCTCAGAGTTGTCAGGTGGGAATATGCATCTGATTTTCCGACGGCGACCTGAGGCTCATCAGAAGACATTCGAGATAACCGATTGAATTTCGGGGCGATGAGAGGGAGGATGAGAGGTGAAGCAATGAGGGTGCATAGATGGAAGTGATTCAATCCTCCAAGCTGCCATCTCCAAGCAAAAGTCTTAGACGGCCAAGTGGGTGCAGCCAGATGGCAAAAGGGCCAACCTAGCGCTACGAAGTACCATCGTACGCGCTGGGAAGACTCTTACACCAAGCACTTGTAGTGTTGCTCAGAAGTAACGTTACAGAGTGAATAGTGCAAGAAGGGAAAGAGCGAGATGAACGGGCATTCACAAGATGTGGATGGAGATCAAGCTCACATTCAAAGCAACTATGCGTCCCCTTCCGCATCTTCTTCCTCACGGCCAAATCTGTCGCTTCCTTGGGCATCCCTTTTCCCTCGCTCTTACTCTCTTTTAAAAATTCGTCCGGAAGGGTGGAGTAGCTAACCGGCAAGCCCCGGATTCTCCTCAGTGATCAAATGTTCAAATGCAACGCGATCCCCCCCTGGGTACACGATTCGTACGACTGGAACAGACGGCGAAAACTTCAAATCAAAAAGATGATGGAGAGAATTGATGACACTTCTCCTTGCTCTGGCAGAGGATGAGAGAAAGTCGAGCGTTTCGTCCGGTCCTTGTCCGTGCTGATGTAATGCGCTATCGGGCTGTGCAGCGCTGAGTAACAAAGGAATGCCGGAGCCGACTTAAGCACCGAGAGTGAGTCTGGTTGCAAAGAGGCCGTCAGGCCACATGCTGCTCGCAAGGGTTATATTCTGCGGCGAATATCGCAGGCAACACTGGATGCGCGTGTAGTTGCTGCAGGACGAACTGCTTTCGGTACCTGATGCGAGATGCGAGTTCGGCGCCATCCAATAAGAAGGAGTGCTAAATGGATCGCCTTTGCGGGCGTATCAGATCTTCTGGGGGGTTGTTAACCACCGTCAAGCTGTGAATGAACATAACACCACCACGCGCTCTGGACAGTTGTCCGTTGCTGCTGCGCGGTGACGAGCTCAGAGGCTCTGGAAACCAATGACGTGTATACTGCGAGTTCGGGCTTTGAGTACGCGGCCGCGCGCTGGCAAACACTCTCAGCTCGACCTTATCGATTGGCATCGACGAGCGCATCCGTGGATTCCGCCGCACGACGGTCCATACCCGTAACCACTTAATCACAATTTCCACCCCACAAACCTCGCGTTCCTCTCCTCACATCTACGCGAGCATATGCACGGCTTCCAATTTAGCTCAAACACCCCGGGTTTCCGCTGAACTTTAACATATCGAAATATGGCAGCCCCAGACTTCCAACAGCGCCTCCCGCCCAGTCCCCCGCCCTCCCCACCACGACAACGGCACCGACACCACAAGAAGAAGCACTCCGACCCCTTCTTCGACTTCGACCTCTCCAACACATCATCACTGCCTGCACCATCGCCTCCCTCATCCCCGCAGAACGGATGGCAAGAGCCGCAGGAACCATTGGTTACACGAGTAAGTACCACTACCGCGCTACCGGTGCGGTTAACTTTCCTGCCTGCTTTTCTACCTATCTACCTACCTCATAGCTCTCCCATACTGACGGAGATTTAGATCCTCCTAACGCCCATTCTATTCACGTCCTTCCTAATCTCCCTCTTCCTCATAAACAGGTCCGACCGGCAGCACCGCACCGCCTCTCACTCCTCAACGCCTTCCCTCTCTTATTTCTCCCCCGGCTCCTGGTTTAACCCCGAGCCTTACCAAGACCCCAACGAATGCACATGGTCGACCTCCAACCCCAACTCCTCCAACCCCCACAAATCACTTAATCCAAACAGAAAACATGAGAAGAAAAACTCCTGGCATCTCAACAAGAAGATTAGCAAGATAGCGAGATTAGAAATCAGCGATGCACTGGAGTTGCGGCGGCGTGTGGCGGTGCTGCTCGTCGCTGCGATAGTAGTTATTACTGCAGGCGTGTTTCTGGCCTGTAGGTGGGTGGTGGGGAGGTTGTGGTGGGGGAGGTAAGAAGGTGCAGGGTTCGGAGGAAGAAGGTGTGGTACAACCTGCAGGGTAATCTACTTGGTGGTAGATTTTTGGACTGGGATCTTTTGGAATGGTCACACACACGCACCCACGCACACACACTACATGGACTGAATTGGGTAACGACGTCATGAGTCACGAGATCTCCTTCGGGGAGTAGTTGGATATGGAGAATGACCAGATAAGGGAAACAAAAAACGGGATAGAATGGATGGGAATGGCCTTGGGAACTGGATCGGATGATGGGCACCATGACCTATCTAGAATACTAACATTCGATCTGCGTTCAATAACAGTTAACCACATTATCAAACTGCGAAAACAGTATGTATACTAGCCCAGAAGAAAGGAAAAAATGAAATTCATGTTGATATCTACATCGAAATGCAAAAAGCGCGACAAGGAAATGGGTCGAAGGCCGGCGCGGGTCCAGCCCAGGAACATTAGGGTAGTCTTGCAAAATGTCAAATCTCAGGAGAACACAGCGCCGAAATGCAAAGAAATGCAATCCCCAGTCTCTTCTCCAAACAGAAAATCGACAAAAGAAACCCCCGCGGGTAGACGGCCGTGGTAAGGATACCAGACATAATGATGCAACACGCTTCTAGGAAATGGGAAATCCGCACAACACCAATCCACCCGAAGGAAATTGACCTGATAGTCGGGTATCAATCAAGAACTAACCACCAGCCAGCTGCACCAAATGCTCCGTCAAGGCTCCGTCGCCTATCGCTTGCTCCACATCATTCGTGTTCATAGGAGAGTCACATCTCCAGCCCCTCAACCTCATCATAATATCGAGATCCAGATCTAGTCATGCTGCATCCGGTTGTGCAAAGAAGACTACGACCTCCCCACGGTCGTTCCTTTTCAGTCGGAGGCTCTTCCAAAGTTCCTTCTCTTCCTCGGCCTTGCCCATCTCGCGGTCCCATCGATCGAAGCGCTCGCGGTGGTAGCGTTTGAGGGCTTTGTTGACGCTCATGCCCCGTTCCGACTCGGGGCCCTTGTTGATGAAGGACATGAAGAGTTCCGCACGCGCTTCGATGCCGGTCTGCACGGGCGCAACATCTCCATTAGGGCGCACAATCATTGCATTGTTTGCGTTCCTCTCCGGCGAATGCGACTCGGAACGGTGATACTCGATGGCCTTGAGGGTTTTCCGTTCCGGCGATGGGGAGGAGGAATATTGCCGACGGCGGCGACGTTCACCCTCGCGGTGCCTGCGGCTTGCAAGAGCCGAGTCATCCCGTCTCTTGACCTTGGGCCTGATCTTGACCAACGCCGTGCTAGCCTTGCGCTCTTTCCGTTCACGGTCACGACCTCGCTCTCGCTCCTTCTTCTCCTCTTTCTCACGTGTTAGTTGCGCCTTGATCTCAGCTTTGCGTTCCTTCTCTTTCTGCGTCTCAAACTCTTTTTGCGCGCGGGCAAAGGCCTTCGAGGCCCCTTGCTTGGCTCGCTTCATGGGGCTCAGCGGCGAGTTCTCGACATAGTCTCCAGAGTAGTCAGGGGACGGAGGAAACTCGGGACGTGTGAGAAGTCGGTTCAGTCCACCAGTCAGGCCAGAGTGGAGCGACGGCGGGTCCTCTGCCATGATGATATCCCTCTGAAGCTGAGCACGGGCTTCGGTAAGATCGAGCTCCGCGGGGGAATTGCGCTTCCGCTTCCGGTCCGCTTTCTGGGTCGTAGTCTCATAGTCCTTATCGCGAGACTTGGTCCGCGAGTGCTTGGGCTTGGGCGCTGGTGTCGTGAAATTATAATCGGCTTCCTGTGGGCGTAGGTTGTAGGCGGAGTCGTAGCGTTCACTGGTAGGCCGGATGGGTTCGGTGCCATATGCAAAGCCATTCTCGGCGTAGTGATGCTCGTCATCTGCAGGTATTTGAAACTTCAGCACATCGGTAGCGGTGACCTGCGGCTGCGTGGGCGCCGCCTCCTCATACGCAGGGGGGAGACTGTCTTCGATCATGTGCGACTCGGGAAGCTGCACCCTGGGTGCATTCGGGGTCTCCGAGGCGTCTAGGAAGTCGAACACGTTCACGTCCTCGATGGCAGCAGGCTCACTATAGCCTAGGGAGTAGGCTGCGGGAGGTGGGCTCGGTGCGCGTGGCGGGGCATCGACGATGGCGACGGCGCCCGTGTCTGCGTCGGTCGCGTCCTCGACGTAGGCATTGCGGGGAACGAGTGCTTGCGATGTGTAGTCTTGCTGGGCGCTGTCTTTCTTCTGGTGTTGGGGCTTGGGTTTCTTCTCTTTGTAGAGCTTGCCTTGATACTTTTGGGCTTCGGAAATGCAGCTCTGTGGGCCACTGATTAGCCGCGATGCCAACGCACGAATCGAAGAATTTCCCGCAAGCCAGCACAATAGTGGACAGACAACGGATCGTGAGAGCAAGTCTCGTGTTGAGCGCAAAAAGACGGTCGTACAACACAGAATACATGAGAAATGGGATGGTGGTCGGACGTACCGTATGTGACTTGTAGGCATTGCCGTCGAAGTGCTGCATACAATCTAGACAGGTAAAAGAGGCGCCATAGCAACTCCTGCTGTGCGCATCCAGCTTCTTCTTCGCGTATATCTCGCCACAGGCCTACAAACAATTCACAGTAAGCCGCTGCTGTAGCCGTATATCGGCGGGTCCAGGGGCAGAGGAGCCCAAATGGGGCAGACAGCTGAGTCCCGGGGGGTGAAAGAGGGATGTAAACAGTACTCACTTCACAGCTAAAACTGACCATCTTTTGCAGAGTAGCGGTGTAACGCTGGCAGGACGTGAATGGTAGATGAGAGATAGTCGGTGAGGGTCAGAGGCAGGAGGAGTGCATTGCTATCGATTGCGGCGGGGGGGGGAGTGGTGAGTTTCATCTTGTGTGTTGGAAGATCAAACCTTGACGGCCATGCTGGCGAGGGCGCGCGCTAGCCCTAGCGCCGTAGGAAAATGACGAGCTGCACCCCTGGCACAAGCAAGTACCCTTGCCTGACACTGCCGCTGCGCGTCCTGCACGAGAGATGCGTCCAAATATAGTCACGCGACGGGCCTCTGGGACAGCGTGGTTCGCGCTCGACGAAGCCACCCGGACGGGGAAGGGGCGCACCACCATGGCGAGTTGGTGGAGTGGAGGGCGGAGGGCCGAAAGCTTCGCACGTCTACGCGCACGTCGCCAGCGCGCGGTGGTGGTGCTTGAACACACTAACGCGCTCATTTCGGATGGTTGCGCGGCGTCGCAGGTATACAATCGCATATTCCTAACCTGTCCTGCTATTGACAGAGTATCCCGCCATTCTCAGCGCTCACCCAAATCTCCCCATCGTCTCCCCATAGTCCCGAATAAGCTCCTTGGCGGGCTGAGCACATGCGCCCCCATTTGCTATCGCAGGTCCGGCACTTGTCACTGAACTGCCCACCCGTTCGAGTTCATCCAAGACACACTATGCTGAAACGCCTTCACGCCTGACCTATCGAGAGACCGGAAGTCATCGGGACAAGGCAGATCTCCCACTACCTACTCCCACTGTCCCGGGTCATCCTCCTCACGGAGCCAACTCATCCTACGTCAGCGGGACTAACCTAAGCTCGAGGGCAGTACTTTGTACAATCCCGTGCGCGCTGTTTGTCTCTCTACGCTGTGCAAGCGGGCGGTCAAGAGGTTTGATTTGGTTCCACTCCACCCCGTCCTATGCGCCCGAATGATCCATTTCCAGGTGAGAAGTGACCCAGTAATCGTGATAAGGTGCGGCCTTCTGCATGCCGCCCTCGCCCGCCAGGGGGGGCATTTCTCCAAATGGAAACGGCACCAGCGCCTCTTTCTTCTACAAACATGTCTGGCCTCTTCTATTTTCTTCCCAATAGCGCCCCCGTCCGGGGTTCATGCCGGCGTGGGCTGCGCCTTACCCTGGTCTTTCGGGTTTTCGTCTCCGCATCCGCAGTCGTACGCATCCCCGATGTTCTCGCAGTTGAATTCCGGCTTGTGCAGTCGTTTGTTGACGATGTTGTGGACAAAGCAGCCCCACATAGCGGCCGCCGAGCGCGACGAGACCTGGGGAGGATATTTGGCTAGTACCTTTCCGAAGTGTTCGGCGCACTCTCCGCTGCAAACACAGTTAGCCCATGCATGACTTCGCAGCATGGCGCGTGGCGGCGTACCAAGGGTATAATCGCTGGAACAGGTGCACATATGACCGGAGGGCTTCCTTCTCGTCGTCCGTAGGCTTCTCGGGGAAGCGACCAAAGGTCGTGTGTAGCACTTTCCACGCGGCGCGACCGAGTTCAGCCCTACCAGGGGGGAGACTAGTTAGCCAAACGTGTTCTATTGCCTGTTGCAATCACGCGAACGTGGAGGGCCGTGTTTGCTCTGCTGGAGGACCTACTTGGCTGTTGCGTTCCCCAGCTTGGGCGCAATGGCATGTCCTGTCAGCGAAGCGCCACTGAATTTATCCTGGGCTTGTTTTCCAGCGGCAAGGGGTGTGGGCTGGTCTGGTGGCTGTCGAGATGCGCTCATGAAAAGGACGGATACGAAGGCGAAGGCGAGGAGGAAAAGGATGAGGAAACGGCGGCTCGCGCCCATAGATACCATGGCTGAATATGTCCAAAGAAGTGGAGCCAAAAGGGTAGGAGCAAGGCAAGAGGAAAAGGGTGTTGGAAGGTTGATGGATGGAGTTTCGCGAACTTGAAGCCTCGGATCATTCTCAGGTTATTCAAAACCACGCCAAGGCTACCCTTTATCTTACGACCCGCTTAAAACTGCCGGTCCGAAGCATCTCAATAAGCAGGGCTTACAGGGTCCAGAAACTGGGTACACCCCGACATTCTCAAAATCAGTTCGTAGTAGGAAAGTTGGCTGGCGACAGCAGCGAGAGCAAAGTGATATAGTCTGGCGGCTGGTCACGGATACTGACGGAGCTTTCTCCGATATCGCAGCAGCTTATACACAATCCATCAGCTCTAAATTTTCTACTCACGACACGAAACTGCAGAGTAAAGCATCGAGAGTTTCAGAACAACAATACAAGTCATGGCTGCCTATCCCCCTCCGCCCGTTAATACCATCGGTATGTCAATTGCAATTGCGCCCGAACCAGCGTCGCGCGATGCTATGGGCGCGAATTGCTTGTGCTGACAGTTCGGCCAGACTGGAGCAATGTTGGCTTCAAGATCAGAGAAGGTTAGGCTTAATTTCTTATATTTCAGTACTTTCAGTATTCCGCGTTTTCCCAAGAGATTTGGGAAAAGGAAACCACCCCAAGTCCCGCAACTGCGCCCTGGCTTCAAGCCAGCGGCGTTCAGGAACTTCGAAAGCATACATCGTGCATTGCCTTCTACTTTCGGGCAGGTATAGTTCTCACCAGTTCACAGTCGCTGGTCATGTCGAATCTCACTACTCGGTCAAAGATGGAAAATGGACTGCCCCGTCCTTCGTCGAAGACCCCTACCTGCGAATCCACGGAATGGCCCCAGGGCTGAACTACGGCCAACAATGCTACGAGGGCATGAAGGCGTTCCGGGCCCCGAATAACACGATCAACATTTTTAGGCCAGACAAGAACGCTCAGCGAATGCAGCACTCCGCTTCCTACATCTCGATTCCCGAAGTCCCGACCGAACACTTTCTCGCCTGTGTGAAACTAGCAGTGGGGATGAATGCCGCATATGTCCCGCCGCACGAGACGGGCGCAGCAATGTACATTAGACCATTGCTTTTTGGAAGCTCGGCACAGTTGGGGCTGAATCCGCCTGAGGAGTACACCTTTGTCGTTTATGTGGTGCCAACCGGTGTGTATCACGGGACCAATCCTGTCGATGCGCTGATTCTGGAGGCATTCGATAGAGCGGCACCCGAGGGGACTGGTTCAGCGAAAGTGGGAGGCAACTATGCACCGGTGCTAAAGTGGAGCGAGAAGGCACACCATGATGGATATGGCATCACTCTGCATCTTGACAGCAAGACCAGGACCGTGGTTGACGAGTTCTCTACGTCGGCATTTATTGGAGTGAAGAAAGATGGAGACAACATCAAGCTTGTAGCGTCTAACAGCAGGACTGCGATCAAGAGTGTGACGGGAGATAGCGTCCTCAAGATCGCGGAGTCGTTTGGATGGGAAACCGAAGCTCGTGAGGTGCGTTCTCACCTTCTGGGTTGTTTGATAATTCGCAATTGACACGCTTGCAGATCCCCTACGAAGAACTCTCGACTTTCGACGAGGTCCTTGCCGCCGGAACTGCTGCCGCCCTCGTCCCGATCAAGTCCATTACACTTTCCTCCAAGGGTGATAAATTCACATACCGGGATGGTTCAAACGAGCCGGGACCATGCTGTGTCAAGCTTCTGGCAACATTGAAGGGTATACAACAGGGCAAAATCGAAGACAAGCAGGGATGGCTGTTCAATGTGGACAAGCCAGCGCAGTGGGGGAAGGATCAGACGAATGGTGCGGGCAAAGAGACGGTCGACCAACTGCCATAAATTACAGGCTTGGAAGCATCTAGGCGTTTTGGGCAAAAGTTCACCTCTTTGACGGCGTTTGATCATGTAAACTCAAATGAAGACCATCTACACATATTTATCTTGATGCCACATTCCCCTGAAAATCACCTCAGATCCCCTTTTTTTTTTCAAGCAATTCGTCCCGGCATGATAAAGTTCAGATATGCATGCTATTCATCTCGTTATTCGCATCGTTTTGCCATTGACCAATCATAACGTTACATTGCAGCCGGCAAATGCTCGGCAATCGGGGCCATGACGCAGGGCGGGACCCCGCGGACTTCGAGAGTCCGTCGTCTGTTCCAGCCTCGAGCAGGCATCACTCCACAAATTTCTCCTTGCAACAACCAAACCCGCGCCTCAAATCTGTTGCTCTCCGTTGCCCTCCTTCTCCTCTTCAGTAAACCTCACGGGAAAAAAACTTGGGCATTAAAAAATGCCGTCTTCGTTATCCAGCATCGGGGGCAGGGTGCGCCAGCGCTTCAGCAACAGCCTGAGCCCGGACGATGCATACCTCTCCTGCAAGTATCTGCGGTTACAAGGACTCGAGTATGGCTAATACGAGGTAGATCACGATGTGCGGTGTGAGTATGCAGGACCTGTTCTTCCACCTGCGCGAGCCCGCGAGAGGAGAGCTGGTTACTGATGCGGCGCAGTGACAAAGCTCGATGTGGATAGCATCAAGCATGACTGGCTCACGGACAATGTACAATTCCCCTCGCCCACCATACGTAGCTATGTACTGACTCTACGCAGGCAATCGCATTCTGGGAAGAGTATGCCTGATTCGCATCGCCTTACCTCGCCTCACCCATATACTAACTTCTGCAGATACCTCGAGCGCGAAGAACTGAACCAATTCCCCGATGCGCAAATCGTCCTGCTCCGCCCCTCCATGTCCTTTATGCTAATGAACACGCCAAACCCGCTCACGCTCAAGGAGGTGCTCCCCGACTTCTCCAAAACCACCCACATATTCCTGCCCGTAAATGACAACCGAGATGTCGAAGCTGCAGAAGGCGGGTCACACTGGAGCCTCCTCCTCGTCAGCGTCATCGACGGCGTCGCCTTCCACTACGACTCTCTCCAACCGTCCAACAACATGGAAGCCCAAGAAACAGCCAAGAAGTTGGAAGTCCTACTAGGCAAGAAGCTGCGGTTCATACACATGAACGACGCGCCGCAGCAGGAGAACGGGAGTGATTGCGGCGTGTTTGTGTGTCTGTTGACGAAGCATTTGCTGCTCAGGCGGCTGTTAAAGGCGGATGCGAATAGGAAGATCAGCATGTCGATGAAGGAGCAGCATGTGAATGCGCAGGATGGCCGGAAGACGATGCTGCATCTTATTGAGTCGAAGAGGAAGGAGGGCGAGCGGAGACGGAGCAGGAGTGCATCTCCGTTCCGGAATTCCAAGTCCAAAACGCCACCGCGTATAGGCGAGGAAAACGAGGGCTTGAAGTCCCACTGAGCCCTGTCCGAGGAAGGCTCCGATATACATTTCCACCAAGAGGAGGGGATTGATACCTACACTTGGCAGCCTAGTCAACACGGTTTGCCACACCGAGCCCGCAGCACTCCATCGCGATTGCCTGTTCACATTATACATCCAGACAAGGCAATTATCAGGCCTGGGTTCAACTTCATTTCTCAATTGCCTTAGGGCTTAGAAGGAGTGGAGCGATCTCTTCTGATAAATTTGTGTTATTAGCGGCATGACTTAGGTATTGGAGTTGGTATGTGGTTATAGTATAATGTGATATGAGGGAGACTTTGCAGGTTGGGGGAGGGATGATGTTACTTTTCACGAGTTATTATTTAGCTGATTATATTTCCCGGTAGCATGCAGAGCGCGCATCAGCATCGAAATTACATTTCATTCCATCATCTCAGAGCAACGTGTCAGGGCATCACATTGTTAGGTCGAGCGAGGAGGTTGGGGTTCCAATCAAGAACATTGACAAGTAAATATGCGTGCATTTCGACGGAGATAGGTCTCGCCAATCTAATGTGAATTTCGTCTGACCTATTCTCCTCCAGCTGGCTAATCTGAAAAGATCCGTCCCTGGGAACTTTCACCCAAAACAAAGCACCCA
Source organism: Beverwykella pulmonaria (assembly GCA_001599595.1). NCBI lineage: Eukaryota > Fungi > Ascomycota > Dothideomycetes > Pleosporales > Melanommataceae > Beverwykella > Beverwykella pulmonaria. Next base: position 2,268,443 of record BCHH01000004.1, read on the forward strand.
CCCGCCCTCAACCCACCTATCTAACGCACATCAACCACTCACCCCTCACAGGGTGTAAATAAAATCCGGTCTCTTATCCCCAAGCATCTCCACCTCTTTCTCGCTCTTGCCCTCTGCCCAATGATCCCTCTCCCCGTTCATCCTCTTCTTATTCTCCCACGCCAGCATAGCCCTCGTGACCAAACTACCTCCCAGCAAAAAACATATCATATACGCCAGCACGACAGCATGTCCAGGCTTATACCGCGGTTTATCCCGTCCGCGGTAAATATTGCTACTCACTACCCCATTAAGGTTGCCCCAGCCTATCACAAAGCCGATTGTCACCCCACGTTTATAGACTCCTTCTACATTGTTGGATGCCCAGGATATCGTGTTTGCCACGCAAGGGTAGATTCCTAAAGCCCCGAGGAAGGTACCTGCGTATTGTACGCCGGGTTTGGAGCTACCGAGAAGCATGGAGAAGCCAGTGATGCCGAGAAAGGAGACGCAGATATTGCATAAACCTCTCTGGCGCGTGCGATCGGCGAGCCAGCCGATGAAGATCGTCAAGATAGCCGCTGCTGCATAGGGAGGAACAGAGAGCAGATTCGCGGTTGTGGATTTGTACCCCATTTGTGCGATGATGGAGGGGAGGAAGAGGGAGAATGCGTAGAGGGCTCCGTCACACCCCATGTAGATGACGGCAAAACACCATGTCTTCCAGTCGCCAACGGAGGCCCAGAAATAACTCATCTTGAACTCTTCGTGCTCAGCCGAGGACTGCTTGTCGGCTTTCAGACGGCGGATTACACGGGCACGGTCGTCTGGGGTGAGAAAGGTGGCCGAGTCCGGGAAATCGTGGACCATCCAGTAGGATATGATACCTACGACAATCGTGATGAGGCCTTCGAGAATCTATGGTGCTTGTTAGAGCATTGAGGGGAGGGGTGCGGGTGAGAGGGACGTACGAAGATCCACGCCCAGCCTCGCTTTCCGCCTATGCCGTCCATGCGTGCGATGGCGGCGGCGAGGAGTCCACCAAAGGAACCTGCCAATGCCGCGGCGGAGAAGAAGATGGCGGCTCGTATGCCGAACTCAGATCTCTTGTACCAACATGAAAGGTAATAGTTCACTCCCGGGAAAAGTCCAGCCTCGGCCACTCCGAGCCACCAGCGCTGTGGAAGTGTTAGTTCTGGGTGAGGATTCAGGAATGCGAGGGCACATACAGCGGCCATCATTCCCGAGAAGTTGTGCACCAAGCCCATGGTGGTCATTGTGATGCCCCCTAAACGTTGGTCAGTCACTGCTCTCGACACACATTACTCGGCTGGGGGCTTACACAAGACCATAATGGCTGGAATGAACACGCTCGGTTTCAGCCTTTTGAGCAGAATATTGGTAAGTGGCTCAAACAGGGCATACGAAACGAAGAAGATGGAAAGCGTAGCATTATATTGCCCGTTCGTCATCTTCAAGTCCTCTTGCAGGCCGTCGATTTTCGCATTTCCGATGTTGGTGCGATCGAGAAAGGAAATGAGATAGAGGAAGGAGAGCCATGGGATGAGTTTGAGGTCGAGTTTCCAGAGGAGCGCGCGGTCCTGGCATCGCAGTTAGAGATGAGTGATCTCGCGTTTGGGGTAAAGGTGGATGTACATGAGCAGCGCGCTCCTCCTCACTCAATCCCGCATCCGGGTCGGGGATGTCGACTACGGTGGGGTATTCGCGCCCCTCGGCGGTGCTCTTCTCGTCCGAGAGACGCTCGAGGCTGATCTCGCCTTTCTCGAGCATAGACATGATGGAATTGCTCGTCAAACTCCAGAATACCTTGTGTCACCGCTGTGGGTTGTTGTGCTTCCGCAATGAAGGAGTCGGTGCAAACGTCAGGTTAATTAAGCACGTGGGAACGGTCCACACTGCCCTACAAATAGTGCCCCAGTTTTACCTGGAACATCTCAACCCGAGGCACATCAACCTGCCTATCACGACTCCATCCGCCCGTCGAGTTGCCGCTCGCTAACCTTACTGATTACAGATCTTCGCCACTTATCATGATCTCGCACCAGCGCACCACTGGATGTCTGTCCCTCTTTGTCGCCTCGGCAGCCATCTCCGTCATCCCTCATCCGCCGTTGTGGCCTCACGATCGGACGTCATGCCTAGCGAAAAGAAGCGTTGAGGCGTCTGCTTGTGCGGGGAGGACGTTGTGCTGACGAATTGAAATGCGGGGTCCCCGCGCTAAGCTTTCGGCAAATGCTGCGGGAGGTTTTGGCATTTTGTGATGGGAACCATGCGGAAGCTTAGCTCCGTGCATGGGCTCTATTGTGCAGGGTACGTTGGCGGTGCTCGACATCTGAGGTTGAGTTTGGCTCAATAGTGATAAGACACTCATCTTCCATATGCAATAGAGACAGCATCTAGCGAGGGTCATCTTGATCGGCAAAATAAGGACACAAGCGTATTTTGTAGTATTACATTGATCCTTTTAGGTCGTCACTAAAGTTTAGTACGTGACTATTCCGTTCCATCGTATTTCGGGTTGCAGCCCCCTCAACCTTTTGGCTGCCTTGCTTCAATGCCATCCTAGTCACCCTTCCCGCTGCTTGGAGTCGCTGCTATCACATCGTCCGTTTCTCTTTCTTGTACATTTTCTGATGAGTCGACCGCAGGCACAGCTTCTGCTTGCGCGTCGTCTTTCCCTTCCACGGTCACTTCTTCGTCACCCGTCTCAGCCTTCTTCATGAACTCATTCTCAATCGTCCTTACAGGCATCTGTCCAAATATGCCCTGCCTCTTCCTTACCAGTGCCAACACAATCGCAACGAGAAGGTTCAAACAAGCGAATCCTAGTATGACCTGGAATTGCTTGTTGTAGCTCCTCCCAAACACCTCTCCTAGGTCTTTCTTAACCTCAGCTGGCATTTTGGCGAAGAACGCGCTACTTTCTTCAACGGCGGATATCTGCTCGGGCGTCAGGAAGGCGGGGAGTTTGGACCGCAAGACGGAATGGTGGAGCGCTGAGCATATTGCAATAGCGATGCAACCACCCAACGTTCGCACCATGTTGAGTGCGCCGGTTCCGACTGAGACATCCTTCTCTTCAATGGATGTGTATAGCAGCATGAAATAAGGAGTGCTGGTGAGCCCTAAGCCGACACCAGTGAGGATCTCGTAGCCGTACGTTGCGATGGAGAAATGTGCGTCAATGGGCAAGCTGCTAAGGAGACCGATGCCAACGCAGATGATTGCCGTCCCAAATATGAGTATAAACTCAGCTGCAACCTTCTTCCCTATTACCATTCCGGAGAACATGGCACCAACGGGCGTAAGAAGCGTGACGGGAAGGAGCAAGATACCCGCTCGCTCAGCGCTTGTGAAGTTCACGGACTGAAAGCGCTGGGGTAGCTGGATTATGGCAACGTAGAAGGGCATGCCTAGCAATAGCATGCTTAGCAGAAGCAATAACATGGCCGGGTTGGTGACGAATTTGATGGGGAAAATGGCTTCTCTCGTCGTCCTGAACGAAATCCAGGTTTCATAAAATCCGAAGAGGAAAAACCCAACGACTCCTGCGACTAAGGTGCCGATTATGACACTGCTTGACCACTCGTAGACGGCTCCGCCTTCCTGGAGCGCGAAGAGCAGGGGGATTGGCCAGCACACGGAGAGGATACCCCCTACGATGTCGAAACCGCGGATACGATCTCGATTAGATTTCCCGTCCGCTAGACCAGGCATGGAGAAGAAGATTAACGCTGAAGACGTGGCGACGATCGGCCCACTGGGGAATTTCAGTACGTAAAGCCTAGCGTCAGGTTGGCATATACTGACTTGATCCAGAATATCCATCTCCAACTAGTCCGGTCCGTAATGACTCCCCCGAGGATCGGACCAAGCAGATTGGCGATGGCAAACACGGAGCTGATGATGCCAGAGTAGAAGGCCATCTGCTCCGGACTGATGAGCTTCATGATGGAAACGAAAACAAGCGAGTACATTCCCGATCCCCCGATGCCTTGGAAAGCTCGAAATACGATTCTACGACGATGAGCGAGGATATTAGCGTCTCGCCAAGATGTTCTTACAGTTGTATCATGCTTTTGGATCCTGCGCAAGCCATGGAGAATATAAAGAAAAATGCGTTGCAGCCAAGCAGGACGGTCTTGACGCCCCAGATATCACTTAATTTTGCCGTAATCATGAGAAAAGCTACATGGTCGTCAGCCTCTCATGGGGGGTCATGCCATAAGAAAGATTACAGTTATATGTCAAAAGATAGGTAGTGACGAGCCACGCGGCTTCCCCTAAGGCATTGAAGCCGCTCGAGATCTTAATCAAGCCTGTGGTGATGATGGTGGTGTCCATAGCGGACATAAACAACGAAAGCCATAACCTAGTAAGGTCAATATATAATGTTCGGTAGCGGAAGAACCACTCATCTCACCCAGCTATGATGAAATGCAGTCTCAGGGGACTGATATTCGGAATGAGAGATGGCGCTGCTGTTGTTGCATCGCTCACGTGAACAGGGTTGTTCCGAGCCTTTGCCATGGGTTGTCTGGGGATGTTACTGTAGACGTCTTTCTACCTTCTCTTCTGCAGCTGCTGAAGACTATAGTATACAACGCAAACAGGGAAGGCGAAAGGCGCGAGGATGCGTGCTGGAAACATGACAGGTTGTGCTTCTGATCCTCTGCACGAGAAATAGCCGGCAATTTGTTGGTGCTTAAACGAAGGATTCTCGCCTCGCTGATTGCGTCCCGGATGACATTCCCAAAGAGTGTCTAGCTCATGTGTCCTATACGAGTGGAGGCCAGGCCGTTCTCGTCGAAAAACTACAAGCGCACAGAAGTTGGTTTCAGTCGTCTAAAATTACCTCGGAACAACGGCTGACCAAATCGGGAATGGTACCATGTGACGACGCGTTTTCTTCATCGACCACCTCTGATGAGGCACCACGGGCATTCCATCTCCATCTCCATCTCCATCCGTGTCATCATCGCAAACCTGGGAAGGGACACCGTTCTCTCCGAAATGGCAGTCGTTTCGCTAGAGAAGAGGGCCTTGACGCAAAGAAATGTGAGGCTGGAAGCAGAAATACCGAGTAGTGAGCGTCCCACACCAGATAAAGGCGCACACAGGAAGAGGCGACGGCGACGCATGTAGTGGACGGACTTGAAAGTCAAAGAGAAGCATGAGCATAAGTAGCACCCTCCTTTCGTGATGATACTCTGAAATTCGCTTGTTCTGGGGGTATTTCCAGACGCGCGCGCTTCCACGCGCCTTACTCGCGCCTGCCATTACCACCACCACCGCGATCGCCATCAAACTGCCAAATTTCCTTTCTACTACCTTTTATTCTCAACTCCTATTTTCCGCTGTCGCTCTCAGACCTCATCCCACTCACTCCCGCATGCTCTCACTTCAATTCGCTGCACCATCATTTCAATCGCTGCATTCTCGCCTGTCGCGTGCACCCCTGTCTTCTGTCTCACGTCGCGGTTTGTCGCGTCTTCCATCTCCGATGACCGCTTTTTTCTCTTTTACTACATCTTCGCGTCGACATGTCTGCCCACGACTTCGATGCAGCTCTCGCTCTGCACGACAGTGACGCGTTAATTCAAGCTATCCACGACCTCGCTACCCAGGATGAGCAATTGAACGACCCTTCCCTTCCCGCGACGGCGGAGAAGTATTTGAGCGCATTTTGCGATGACCATTATTCAGCTACAAGGCGGCGATGGATCGGGGTTGCACTCGGAAGAATGGTGCGCATGTCCACGGCCGTGGTCAAGCATCTCACAACCCTCCCACACCACCTTCCACAGCTTGGAAAGGTCATCCTCGGAAGTTCAGAGTTAGAGGAGACACGCATCTTGGCCGGTGCCGTCATTCAAGAAGCAATCGAACAAGGACTGAAGTTTCCTAGCTTCTGGTCGTCGGACAAAGTCCCTAACAACGCACCAAACTTCCCTCGAGAGTTCGGACCTCGTTGGATGTACGATTTCCAGACCTTTCTCGATACCCTAGGCGATTTGGTTATCACGCAACAAGCTACCGACCCCACCGTCCTATACCCAATTTCGCTTGTGGCTTCCGATAGTTTTAAATGGCGGGACTCACACGGCTCCGTGAGCACCGCCCTCATACAGAATGGGCTTCTCACCATCATATACCCGGAACTTTCGACGCACACATTCAGTTTTGTAGACATACCACTCCGACATATCCAACGACTGGAAAGGCGCAAGTCAATCCTCGATGACTCACAAGCCCAAGGCACGGAACACGAACCCTGGGACCTGATCATATCTCTCAACCCTGGGTTATGGACGTATCGCGTTGATACAACGGAACACACTGGCAACGAATTCACTATAATGTTCGCCACAATCGACGATGCCGATGAGTGCCGAAACTGCATCGAGGAATTTCTGAAGCCTGGATCATCGATTCCTAGGACGCACAGTAGTCAAGAGTTCCTTAATGTCAGCCGTCCAAAACTCGGCACTATTCAGCCCCCCGAGAAAGGCAGAAGCAGTGTAGACAGCGAGAGTCGGGTCTCAAACACTACCTTGATGAAGCCGAAGCTCAGACAGCAGGTAAATGACACGGAAGATGAAGACGATCCAATTAGTTCACAGGTCGTTCAGCTCCTAGCGCCTCGAGCCCGATCAGCTGCCGACGATGTTGTCCAACCCACACAATCTCCAACAGAAGATTCCGATCCTTCCCTTGGAAAGCAGCCCAAGAAGTCGAAGGATGGGAGATCATGGGGACTACCAAAGATCTCAAAACCGGTGGATAAGAAGACTTCAAGGACGCAGATACGCTTCGGGTCAGACGTTTTCGCTATCCCTCAAGATGATGAAGCGAACGGACGGCCTAAAGAGGACAACAAGTCGAAGGGGAAGTCTTCACTGGATAATGAGGGGAAGGGAAAGCCACGCGCAAGGAGGAGTGTCGTCAAGCAGGTGAATTACGAAGACGCAGAAAGCTCGGCCTCCGAAAACTCCGAATCAGACTATGTTGCGGCTGAGCCGAAGAAAGCACGGTCTAACGCCAAAGCTCCCACACAATCAAAGGGGGGCGTTTCGAAGAAGCCTGCCAAATCCTCAGGCATGAAAACTAAAAAGGGGAGCAAAAAAGCGACAAGCTCGAAGACAATCGAGCAACCGATCTTGCCTGAGAAGCATTCTTTGTTAGCCAAGATGCTTGCCAAATCCCAAATGGCGTCAATAGTTGACTCGGAGGGTAAAACAGCACCCAGCAAGGCACCCCCCACGAAGAAGATACGTAAGCAGAACGCCGTAGAAGACAAATCGGAGGAAGATCAACCAGCGGGTGTTCTTCCAATCCCTGCTCCTAGACCAATAGCCCAGGTTGTAGTCCTACCAAACCCGAACACTTCTAATTCAGAATCAGCCCAGCTGTCAGACGAAGCATTCCAGTTTGGTCAATCGATTCAGGATGTTTTGCAGCCAGCCCAGAAGGAAGACAGTACAAAGTCTGCTGCAGTTGCTCAGGCAAGCGTCAAGCCAGCCGGTGTAGCAACTTCCAAACGGAAGCGAAGCGTGGAGAAATCGCTTCCTTCCACACCGCAGAAAAAGCGGACAAAGAAAGACTTACCAGCGGGTTTAGGCAAGACGACCCAAGAAGAGAGTGTATGTTGTAGAGCACCAACAACTATTGCTCCTCCTAGAATTCTCAGCGATCCTACTAGTCCTCTTGGCCACCAGAGACAATTCTCCACCCGCCTTCCAATGGGGAGAGAAGTCTTCCAAACATCGCAGGATAATCATGGAGCTGCAATAGCCGATCTTACTGTTCCTCGGCGTCAAGAGAGTCACATTCTTGGTTCCATAAAACGGGTTGAAAGGCGGCATACCCCTTCGCATCAACAAGCTTACCGCACCTACTCTGGTGGTTCTGCAAATACGGAGATTCTTTCTAGCAATAGCAAGCCAATTCCAGCTTCGCCAAGTGCGGAATCGACCGCCATCTCTGGCCATGCGGATAAGAATCATGTGAACATGGAAAAAGAGATAGGGGATTTTGAGACTGCCAAGAGCGATCCCTTCACGCGACGCGCTAAGGTTCCGAGACTAACATCATTTACTCGACGGCTAACGGAGCAATCTACGGGTCTTGAAGAACTCAAGGCACTGAAGCCCGAAGTTGCGTCCTATCATTCGCCCGAACAACCCACCCGTGCACATGTCTTGGAGAGTCCTTTGAATATCTTCCGCGTCGATGGGCGTGCTCATAAGGCTCAGAGAGCTTCGTCTAATCCAGTTCGAGTAAGAGCCCCGAGCTTTGATAGAACAGACAAGACACCTGTTCAAATATTCAAAGCATCAACGCAAGCATTCGAGCCCATCCTCCCACAGAAGCGTGGTGTTGAGTTGGACGATTCGGTTCTCAGCACCCCACAACAAATTGTCGAAGATACGCAGTCTCCACAAGTCTACAATCCCGATGGTGATGTAGACATGGAGGGCGATGAGACGCTTGCTGCACTAGAAGACAGTCCGACTTCAATGAAGGCTTTGCCCGTTCACTTCCGTTCCTCTCCGCCGGGCAAATATTCACCCAGCAACCACAGCTCTACATCTGCAGAGCCCGAACCCGAACTGGAACGCTCTGTGGTCATATCTGAGGCCGAAGTGATGGAGTGGGAAGCCAGTCTACAACCACATCAGCGCAGTATTCACGACCAGCTTATAAGCGTCTCGAAGCAACTTGTGCGTCGCATTGTTGATAAGGAAACAGCTGTTGACGATATTGCTGAGGTATACGCCAAGGATGGAGAGAATCTATTGGATTCACTCGTTGAGCGGCACAGTGGTGCGTTCAAGTCTGTGCTAGCTGAGGCAGAGCAAAGAAAGGAAACCATGCGAGACGAATATGCTCAACTGGCGGAGAGGATGGCTAAGGAAAGAGCAAAATACGATCCTAAGGGGAACCCCTCTTCCAAGAGTTGAACAACGACAAGGCGCTATGCAAACAACCATTCTATGACCATGGTGGAAAGCAATAACTGCTGCAGCTACGACCGCCCTGCGAACTGTCCGAGTCGGTTTTTGGGGTGACTGTTTTACTCTCCAATGGCCTTTTCCTTTGGATTTTCCATGGCCTCCCACATATACAGAAACATATGTTGACCAGAAAAGTTTTCTGATCGCCATGTCTCACGAGATTCGAATCTTTCGATCATCACCGTTCGATTTCATTTTTCTTTCAGTATATTGCATAATAGCATGGTGAGGACTGTTTAAGGTAGGAGCATATGGGCATCGATTCAAGCATGACAAAGGAGTATTTTGGTTGTATTATATGCATAAGCGGGGGAGGTAGGGTTCATCATACGATAAGCATTAGCATGGGAGTCATGGAGTTATATAGCACGCATATGCATCAGCGTTGGAGTAGTAGGGTATAGAACTGCAATTTGTAGTGTCAATGAAAAAGCTACATCATGGTAATGAAAATAGAATTCAAAATGTTCACGTCATTCATGTCCATGCGCCCAAGCTGTCACCACCACGTACTTACTCCAACGACGTTGCGTTAAAGCAGAGGGACAAGAGCAGAGAGTACAGCATATTCTCGTCCAAGGTGGTACATAAAGACCTCTCTAATCACGTTTTGGCCTGATTACCTACCTCTGCGCAGTGCTTAGAACCAGGTCAAAGACTAAGTAATAAAAGCCCCAGCAGGGTTGGACTTCGTCTTAATAGGCGAAATAGGGGCCTGCATCACAGAAAGAAGACCACAAGCTGTTCTTGGAGTGTCTCGTGAGAGCTGGAATGGCTAAGCACGATCGATTCGTTCAGACTAGAACTACTGAACTATTTTTGTAATGTAGATGACTCCATAATGGACCGGACAGACAAGATAGATACACAATTCATGCAGGAAACTGGAGATTTGGACTTCTTAATGCATTCATTACTACGTTTTCAGTATTAAAGAGGTATCATACTATAACAGTACAAAGTCTACGGCGTCTGACGGCTACGTCTTCAGACACTGCCAGACAACCCGGAATCGAAGTCAAGCAATATACACCGCACTCAACGCTCTATAGCGCCTTGTTCCTCTTCTCCCACTCCACGATGGCCGGACTCAATGGTCTAGAGAAAAGCGAGGCGTAATCCGTGCCTACAATCTCCCTGCTGCCCCCAGGATTCCTGATCTTGAACTCGCGCACAAAGTTTGCGAGGATCGTCTGCAGCTGCACGTAAGCGAACTGCTCGCCAATGCATCGATGGCGACCCGCGCCGAATGGGAGATAAGGAGAGTTGGTGCCCTTCGATACGACGCCCCAGCCGTAGTCGATCTGCTCCCCTTCGGCGCCCTCATCCTCAAAGTTGTACTTTCCGGCGTCCCACCTGTGCGGGTCCCACACAGAAGGGTTCACGAAATGCTCCGACATCTGTGACGAGACGCCCGGAGAGGACATGAGAGTGCGGTCCGCGGGGACGACGTAGTTTGTTCCGTCGATGACGAGAGGTTGCTTCACTTTGCGCATAATAGAGTGGATGGGCGCATGGAGGCGGAGGGTTTCCTTGACAATCTGAGCGTGGAGAGGTAGCTTGGAGATGTTGTCGTGTGTGAGCGCCGGGAGGTCAGCGCCGAGGACGGACTTTTGCTCTTCAAGAAGCTCTTCGACGAGTTCGGGCTTCGTAGCGAGACGGAGGAGAATCCAGGCGATGGTAGAAGACGACGAATGCTGGCCGGCCATGAGCAAAGCAATCATGATGCCCGCAATTTCATGGTCAGGGACCGGAGTGCCATCCTTGTACTTGCAGTCCATGAGATGCCAAATCATGTCGTGCGATTCCTTCTTCACGGCGCCTGACCGTCGCTGCTTAACGATGCCTGAATACAAAGTAATCATTTTCGCGTGAGCAATATCGCGGGCGCGGTTGTGTGGAAGGGGGGCCCAGGATAGCATGAAGTTGATCGGTGAGAAGCCCATATCTAAGTCGTGGTACAGGTCGGCCATGGTGGAGTCAAAGGAGTTGCGCACCTCCTCGCCCTGGAGGGAGCGAGAGGCGGTGTAGATGGTGAGCTCAGCCATGATCTTGGGGACGTTGAAGGTTCCCTTCTGGCCTTTGAATGTCTGGTGGCGCTTGATAAAGTCTTGTACTTCAGAGGTAATCAAGGTGACGTAGGAGCGGAGGGCGTCTTGGGTGAGACCGAACTTGACAAACTGAACGAGGAGTGAGCAAGGAATCACACAGTGAGCGTCATGGCGCATACCTTCTTCTGTTCCATGAGCTTGGAGTTGGGGCAGTCGTACACGACATCCTTGCCGAAGACGGGCGTGCAGAGCGGAGCATAGATCTCCTCCGCATTCACGTCCTTGATCTTGCCGTTTAGGATGAAGTTGTTTCCCTTTGTATCCAGACACACGGTAGTCTTCTTTCCGAGGAGGACGAAGGTAAAGACGTTTCCGTACTAGTATCTTGTTAGCAGAGAGCCTCTTGACCGCCACATTGCCCACCCACCTTGGCCTTGTTCGCAAAGAAGAACTTGTACGGGTCCATGCCATAGGTGATGGTGCTGCCGAGGATTGGGAACCAGTGGAACACGAGCGGGGGCTCGTTCGGGTTCTTGAACACCAATTGCTGCAAAACATTGACTACAACGGAGAGGACAATAAAGGAGGCAACACCGGTCGCAACAAGCACAGGGAGCGAGGCATTCGAGGTGAAGTCGCTCAATGGACCGGCAATGTCAGAGAGAAGACCCATAGTGCGCAATTGTGGAGAGCAAAAAGGACGAGACGAGGAGAAAGACGGTGTGATGGTTGTGGTTGGGAAAACGCGGTGTTGATAATAAATTCTGGGAAGCCGCCCGGACCCTCTCGTGCTGTTCCTGAACGGGTTTGGCGCCCCCCATTACATGATGCTTGGCAGTCTTCACGGGGGGTCGGTCGGAGCATCCGTGGCGCAACAATCGCCCCATCAACAGACGACGCAATCCCACTGGCTCCGCCACGACATGGCCATCGTACACTGCGTCCTGTCATTGGCCGGCAAGAGTAGCGGTATAGGGATGGCAAGGCTCGAACAAAAACTCATGAAGATCAATGGGGATATTTGCAAGCTGCCTTGATTTGACTAACGCGCACGCTGTAGCGCCATGGCCATGAAAATACCCCTTTGCCCAGTACGGAATACCATTGTTTCGCGCTGGGTCTCTTGAAGTACCAACCAACCAGAAGATCCTATGTACGCCATTCCATGATCAAATGCTAACATTAACACTGCTAATAGCAACTTTCGTCACTTTTTCGCGTCACCCACATCCTCGGCCGCAACGCCCTGGTCTGCCACATATCGCGATCCGTCTTCTGTATCGAAAAGAGCCTGATCTCCCTTACCGCCCATCTGCACGAATTCAGCAGGGGCTCTGTTCGCCGCCGGTGTCGTCTCCTTCTTCGCGCCATTTTTTTTGTTGCTTTTATTCTTTTCATACACCTTGACTGCCTCCTCCCCGGTCCTTCCTTCGATGACTCTTGTCACGCGAATATCGTTGATGCTTGACAACAATGTTCGTTCACGATGAACCTTGCGCTTAGAGAAATCGAGGCCCGCAATGGCACCTGTCAAGCCGTCGGTGCTATCGTAGGGGTTGATCTCCTGCTGCGTCGTCCATGGATGTTCCAAACACTCATCGATTGTGATGCGTTTGTCGACGTCAACCGTGAGCATCCGGTCAATGAGGTCCAGGGCAGGATCTCCGACAGAATCCCAATAAGGGGATGGGTAGTCGAATCGCGCTTGCTTGATTTGCTGAGACAGCGTATACGGGTTTTCTGGGCTGTACAGCTCGTCGGAGAAAGGAGGGAAGCCGCATAGGCAGATGTACAGAACAACGCCGAGCGACCAAACATCGACCGCGCGTGTGTATCGGCGGTGGTTGGTGCTTTCGAGAATTTCTGGAGCAACATCTGTAAAGCGTTAGATCTACCACACATGCTTGCCAGGTTGAAACATACAGGATGGAGTTCCGCATCTGTATTACGTTAGCATGTGCGTGTTAAAAGCTGCGGATCTTTAGACTCACAGCGTAGTTGTGAATGATTCTTCGCCAATAATCTTAGCCAGTCCAAAGTCGGCAAGCTTGACGTGCAAATCCTTGTCGGTCAGGAGGATGTTCTCTGGCTTGATGTCTCTGTGGACAATGCCGCGCTCGTGCTGAAGACTGATTAGCTACCTACTGAATCCATGCAGGCTGGCACTCACCAAGTACTTCACTCCTTGGAAGAGCTGTATGAAAACTTTGCGCGCCTCCGCCTCCGTTAGCTTCTGCTTCATGACGATCCAGTTGAAAAGTTCGCCTTCTGGAGCAAGCTGCAGGACAAGGTACACGCCGTCATCTTCGTCAAACGTATCCTTCAGGCACAGTAAGGCCGGGTGGCTGACTCCCATCAAGACGGCGATTTCCTGTTGGAGACCCTCGACCTTGGACTTCTCACCGGGTCCTGAACGCTTCTCGAACTTCTTAACGGCGAAGCGAGTCCCCGTGCTCTTCTCAATGCAGAGGTACACAGAAGCGAAGTGGCCCTTGCCCAATTGCTCCAAGAGAGTGTATTGGTGCCGGAAACCGTTGGTGTCGCGGTTGAGCGGGTATCTGAAAACGTAGCGAGCTTCTTCAAGAATACCAATCTCATCGCCCTCATGAAGTTCTCGCCGCTTGTTCCGCCCAACGATCGAGTCGTTTACGAACGTTCCATTGCCTGACAAATCCTCCAGAATCGCGACAGTATCGCCACCTTTGTTTTCGCTGAACAACAAACAATGTCGATTCGAAACAGTGGGAGAGGCCAGAACACGGTCTGCAAACCAATTAGGAGATGCTCAAGCTCGGGGTGTTCGGAGGATGCTTACCACACTCGGGATGTCGTCCGATCAGATATCCGCCAGCTGTAACGCCATTCTTCTGTTTCTCGGCCTCATAATTTTCTTCTTGCTTTTTGTATGTCTTCCGGGGTACACGGTCCTTTCCAGAGGAATTGCCGACCTTTGACTCCGGGACTGGGCACGCATTTCGGCGGCGGAGAACCAATGCGTCGCCCGAACGATGGTCTAGCGGCACCAGATAGCCCCAGACACCCTCGCCTTCTTCATCATCCACTGCATACAGCCGGGTCTGTGGAGGATAGACGAATTGCGAAAATGGCTGGGTATCGGACGGGGGAGACGACAATCCGCCTAGAGGTCGCGGGCTACGGAGCTGACTCGGCGGGGTGGCAGTTCCTTCCTTGAACTGGTCGGTAGCTGTTGAGTCCTTGTGTGTGAGTGGGGACGGTAGCTGGCCCTGCTTAAGGGGAGTTCCGGAATCGGACGATGGCGACTGATTGCGATGCGAACGGCGAGGTTTCTTGGGATCCGTCTGCTCACCCTGGGATTGCTGTAGAGATTGGATGGTCAGCTAATAATTTCCCCCGCTACTTCCGCCGATGGAAAACATACTCGGGTGCGCTTGAGCTGACTTTTTTCCGGCTTCGAAGGCATCTGGGCTGCGTGGTGCGACAGGGGCGGAGGAGGATCAATGCTGCTGCTTCTTCAAAGGCGTGTTTCGTTCGTCACATTCAAAAGCATTGTGCTGCGTAGAAATAGGGCTTGTAAAGTTGCTGGGTAAGGTGAGAGACAGGTCCAGGCAGACGTTACACTGGAGTTTGAGGGACTTGAACGCGCTCAGGCCAAGCCGCTATCCCTGCAAAGACCATGTCTCCAGCGCGCTTCCCCAAGCCCTCCAGCACACACTTCACAAGATGTCATAAAACTCTCAGAACTTTTCAAACAAAGGGCGAAAGGATTAGGGTTGGTCTGCCAAGTCCTACCGTATGTGTCAGGAACGCTTTTCACATGTCATGCCAGCTCTACCAAGTCCCCTTGTATCTACCGAATGCGCCTTCACAAAAGTCACGTTATCCTTTTGCCCTGCTACTCAAATCACTTCCCCTGTTTTTATTCTGTGTATAGATATACTATGGAGCCATTTATGTTTTTATTGTGATGAGCGGCACAGTCGGCTGTAGCCGGAGGCCAAGAGGATTAGTCGAGCTCTATGCGACCCCATCGTATCTGTTCGAAGGTATTGTGCGATAAGGGATGCATGTTCTCGCAGAAGTATCAGATTATAATGGGCAGGAAAGGAGAAAGTAGGATCCAATTGGGTTGGCACTGATTGTCATTCAGCTAATTATTTTCCATTGGCGTGGGAATATCGCTCTAGACCTATCCTTTTCAACCCAATCTTGCATCAGACTGTTATGCAACGGATGATCCTGGTTTTGCTTCTAACTCTGAATACCAGCTTGGAAAGCGACATTCCTTTGCTCAAATTGCTCCTACAGACAAAGGTATCTCTGAAACCCAAAACTCAAACTCGAATGGAAATTAGTAGATATAGTCTTCAGGTTCGGAAAGAATCTATCCAAAGAGCCAATAATATCTAAGAGATTTTGGCCGAGTGACGGCATAGGGTAGCTTTTGGTCTCGAATGATAATTGATTACCTGTTGGTATTTCGTGTAATATTTTCATAACAATCATCTTCGGTAGTCTAGGCTTCCGCGTCGGCATTGTCTTGTTGAAGCCAAGAGCTCTTAAACAACGCTATACTGTCATAGCAGAGACAGTAACATCTTGTTGGCTAAGCTCACTAGCAAGACTAGCACGCAACTTCTCTCGTCCGTATTAATCACGGCGAACTTTTGTAACAATTGCTTGCTTAACGTCTCTAGATTACTTTGTTGGACGTCCAGAACGAGGAGCATCTTGAAGGTACTCGTCTCTAATACCAAGTGGGATGCGGTTAGGGTCGAAATCATGCTGGATTGCTCAGGCTTAGATATTATTAATCGTCCGCCTTGAGAGGCCGGTTTTTTCAACAATTCCAGCAGTTGGTTTGACCCAAAAAGGTGACCTCAGAGTGACTACCAACGCGCATGTTGCAACATCAGTAATTGGAGACATAATGAGATGAGAGGCAGGAAAATTTGGAGGTGAGATGTCTGTGACTCTGTGTGTTTGCGTTTCGCACGGACGTGCCGCCGAAACACGTGCGCCAAGCCACTGCCCAGGTTTCCCAGGCCAACTCCAAAGTTTACAACACACCTACCCGAATCTGGTAGGAAGCTAAAAAGATTGAGTGAGCCATACGCGCTCCTACTGTATCTTCCAAGGTGAAAGGAAAAGGCAAACAAGGCCACCATTGTACGCAGCACAATGAGTTAAAATGGGAAAGGTGTCTTCAGCCCCGTTGATATCGAAATTCGAGTTCAAAGAAGCTTGCAGCGATCTTTCCATAGCATTCAAACAACATGCCCATCTCCAAGACGACTGGCTCTCCGTGGATTTCATTGAGCAGAACGACTCAGAGTACCTAAAGATTGTGAAACCTCTCTCAATACCAGAACCCAGCCGCGCTAATAAACAGGAGGAGCTGGAAGAGAATGAAGTGGAAGAACATGATGAAGTATGAAAGGAAGACTTGTATTAGACATGGTGGGCTGACTTTCAGATAGGAAGTACTTGCGAAACCTTTCACACATCAAGTTACAGTGGAATACGACATCGTGCTATCTCCAAGCTACCAAGTTCCTGTTCTCTACTTCAACATCAAGGATCCTAGCTACCGGTATCCGCCAACAATGGAACACTTGTACCGACATCTCATTCCTGCTCAATTCAAACCACAAGTCGAGAGTGTAGGTATCATAGGAGGAATCACGGTAATTGTACGGCTCACTTTACAGACTCTACTTTTGCCAGAGCTGATCTACTTAGGATCATCCTATTACGAACACCCCAGTCTTCTTCATTCATCCATGTCAGACAGCTGCGGTTCTTCAGGTCAGTATAGCGACTGAGTACATTACTCCTATCGATTACCTCACGATCTGGATAGGTGCAATGGGTCAGTGTGTTGGGTTGAATATTCCAGTAGCGCTTGCACAATAGAAATGCTAGATCGAGCGAACCACGACATAAATTTCCAACTCCTCTAGGTACCAAGAGCGAGTTTAACCCCACTGTAATTTTTATCAAGGATAAACATCAGTAAATGGATTCCATAATATCCTAAACACGAGCTCCTAATTTCCATGTCCTCTAAATCCTTCCTAGCCGTTACACACCCAAACCACATGTTCCAAGTTCTCACTCCTTCCACTCCTCTTGCTCTTTTTAATCGATCCTCAGCGCACCTCACTTCAATTCTCCGGTTAACACGCCATCCTTGAATATCATCTCTCACACATTGCTCTCCAACTCCTACTTTTCTTTCTCAACATCGACAACAACGAATACAAGATTGTTCCCGAGAACATCCGAAACCTCCCCAAGCATTCTCCCGAGAGCTTTGGCTTAAATAGCATTACAGGGCAAAATGCGGCAGAAATTTGGCTAGGCGAGCAAAGGCGGTAGGAGTGGGAAGGTTAGCCAAAGGGGTTAAAGACTCCCGTGACTCCATTTTCTAAGTTGATACCATTTAATCATATATCTTAGCGTAGTATTTATTCAACTTTACTAGTAACCTTCCTTGATGTGCCTATTACTGTTTCTAGAAGAATTTTTCTACCCCGGCGCTGAGCCCTACCCACGGGCAGACGAACAGCGGATCTACGCGATTGATCCGAATTGCCTGTTAGGATTGTATGACCACGATCAGGCGATCTAGCCAGCCGTCTTCTAGGCCAAATATTTATCATCTCATCCCAATCCGCGAGGAGTGAATCGATGAGATCGTCCTCTTCCTGGTGGGGCCCATCAGCATCTCCGGCCCGGCCTTTGCTTCTACGACGATTGCGGTGGATGCTAACCGACTGTAATACGCCTTCGGGCCGCGAGTCAGATGCGAGAATCGTATATGGATATGTGTGTCTAAGTGGCCGATGATGGGGCTGGTGAGGGAGAGGACCCACTTGAGGATCTGATTGTCTCTGAATTCGAATGCCAGTATTGCTTTGGGGACGTTGTTTGGGGTTCTTCCCGGAGCTACTAGACGCAGAGACTAGAGGAGGTGGGCTATGAGGTTGCGGCCCCTCATTGTCGACTTGTAGCTTTAATTCTGTTTTCAAGATGACCAATATCGAGGTTGTTTTCTTAACGTATCGGCTAAGACGACGCATTCGCGGCCGAAGGCCTGCTAACTTCCATTCCATCACAGGTTCATGCCGTTGTAGTAGTTGATTTTGTCTGTTTACCAGCCAATCAATGGCGTTACATTGATTCTGTGATCCTAAACCATCGTATACATCTTGAAGAGTTATGCCTTTCTTACCATTTTCTGCTAGCTGGCTTGCGACTTGCAAGAAAAGCTCTTCGCTAGAGAATGCCAAAGAAGCTATTGCCGGGGTTCTCCAAGATGGAATCTGGCCAGGTTCATAACCATTGGTGATTCCCTTTCTAACCTTCCATCCCGCGTAACGAGGATGATGGAAAACGGTTGCTACTACTGATGATTCTGGCTGGGAAATGTATAAACTTCTAAAGAGCGAATCGCCTGAGGTTGGTAGGACTTGGCCATTGCGAACCATTTCAAGCTTTGACTTAGTTTCCTTGAGTTCCTCTATAAGATCGGCAACTGTATTTCTCTTTTCGACATTTGACCTGGACTACGATCAGCCAATCTTCTTTGGATGAACGAACTTTGGATGCGCCGCTTACTTTTGCTCCCGCATACTCATTGAAAATATCCAGAGCCGTATTTGCAAATTCAACTTGTGGTCATGTATCTCGAGCTCAACTACAGAAATCCTGCTCTCTAGCAAAGCAATCATCTCTTTCTCCAATTCAACTTTCTCGCGTTTTTGCACAGCCTCCCTCGAGGGCTGGGGAACTTGGTTCATAACTTCATAGATTCGCTCTTGGATGTTGTGAAACGTCGCTTTACAACTCTCTATTTCATCGAAAAGTTGCTTCGCCGCTCTAGGAATCTTAGAAGGCATCTCCATCTCATTTCCTGTGAGCTCCACAAACAACTCTTTTATTTCACTCAGAATGGATGACGTGGAGCGGATGCGATCGCCTACGCTCTTCATTCGTACGTCAGCTCCTTTAATTCTTGCAGCATAGCTGAACATATGATCAGCAAGCGATGTAGCGATATGAATTGTTTGGTTTATTTGTCGTTCTAAACATGCCTCAGTGTATAGCAAAGGTGGAAATGCGTTGGAGACGTACCGATATTTATATTTCCCCCAGCTAGGTTAGTGACGGGAGCGTGATTATCAATACGCGCCATTGTGAACTGCTTCCTTCATGGAGATGGTTATGCGAGTATAGCAGTACTCTCTTTTTCCACCGTTGTAGTAAAAGGATATGGAAGTGTTTGGGAGCGGGGCCGAACTGCCCCCACTAAGGCTCTAATATACCCCACCCAGTTGCAGATGTGGGAATGGTAGGAGGCGCCGGATTTGGTTATCATTTAGACTTTTTATAAAGAAGGCTAAACCAAAAGCAGGCAGCATTGCAGAGATATAACTTAGCCCCTATATTTGTGTTCCAATGCGTCCGCTGAGGCATGTAAGCCACAAATTCCTGATTGATCGGTTAAAGAGTGACCAGCGCCAAGATGGTTCATTGATAACGGATTTATAATAGGTTTACTCACAATTGGGGCGGGGTCCACATCGGTGCCTACAGAGTAGAGGTATATAGTTATAGCCATCATGCTGACAGAGGCCTTGTGTATCAACTTTTGCTGCACAAGCCTAACCATCCTAATAACCAAAAACAGTTAGCTATGGCAGAATATGGGTTTGTTAAATGGCACGATGGAGAAAATGCAGAAGTAGAGTAAGCGTTATGAAAGCAAGCAGCTACTATGGTTTTAAGCTAACTCTAACAGCATCATCTTCGTCCACGGCCTTCGAGGAGGGAGAGAGTCTACTTGGACAAAAGATGAGGTAGTTTGGCCAAAAGAATTGCTGTCAGAAGACATCCCGAAGAGTCGCATACTGAGCTTTGGTTATGACTCTGGAGTTGTACATACTGATACCGCAGATGTTACTGAAGGTAGCCTTGCGGACGATGCACGAAGGCTCTGCAGTCTCCTTGACGATGAGCGCAAGCAGACAAAGACTGTAAACTATCCGTATAGGCCCGAAATTTCATTGAAAGCTAACTCTTTTCTGGCAGACTGATCGGCCGATCATTGTGATAGGCCATAGCCTGGGCGGTCTAGTCCTCGCTCAAGTTGTCTATAGCGGGAATGCGGCCGCGGAAGGAGACAGCATCAATTCGATCGCGCAAAAGATCCAGGGTATGATATTCCTTGGTACACCATTCCACGGCTCCAAAATTGCTGGGTGGGCGGACGTTGTTAGACGAGTCTACAGTCTTATTCAAAAGACTGACCCAAACACCTTGAAAAATCTCAAACTAGACTCGATGGAGCTTAAAGATCTTCGCGACGGTTTCCCAGAAGTCATTCGTAAGCGAAATCAGACTTCATCTAAAATTGCAGTCGTTTTCTTCTTTGAGAAGAAAATGACATACAAAGTAGTATGCATAGAATTGTAGGCTCTAAATAATCTTGGATACTAACAGAGATGGGTAGTGGGTAGTTAAAGAGGATGATGCATGCTACCGTGGAGTTGGAGAAGTATTGCCCATACAAGCGAATCATCTCGACATTTGTAAGTTCGATGACCGTGAAGATGATGGATATAAGCAAGTGAGAGCGAAGATTATACAAACTATGCAAGCGACAGGCATCACTGATGCAAGAGAGGTAAGCAATCTTCCCGTAAGACTCTTCCAAGAGATTCGAGCAAGTAACAAAGAAATAGGGAGGCAACGTTTATACTGTCAATGTTTACGGCAAGGTTGTGAATCTTGCTCAGCGTGACATCAATATCGAGTCACAAATAAACTATCTCTGAAAATCAACTCACAGACAAACCATTTTGGTTGAAGAAGCGAAGCTCTGGTGGTATAATGGATTGGTGGACGAAAATTAGCTACTCAGTAATTTCAAGTTGATACAAGCATTTAAAATCTTGAAATGCGCGCAATCTTTGTGTAATCGCAATAATCGTGGCCTTGATATCTCGATATCAGTTCCCAAATGAGCGAGAAAAGCTTTTCGATCAAGGTACGTCTAGTACTCACAGTTCACTATTAGCCAAATCCTACTCCTCCATAGAGTTTTGCTCAATTGTGAGAGTCTTAAGAGCCTCTCTTAGAGATGGCGTAGGCTGTAGATCATTATCCTCCTCGGGAACAGCTTCAAGGCCTATTTTGCCTCTATGAAAGTCTCTTATAGATCAACCTGCTCATTAGACTCATCGTTCCCACTGTCTAGATAAAAGAAGGTCTTAGGTTTTCAGGCGTTATCACCGAGCGAAGCAGTAGTCTAGTATTCTTGGGTAGTTCTAAGAGACGAGATATTAGGTACTAGAGACGGCTCCCCTTCACCTTCTCCAAGATTCTCGATTCGGTCCAGCAATTGCGAATTGTGGCCTTAGTAACGTCCCCCCTTTGGGCCTTTGCTGTCCAGCTAAGCGTACTGTAGAGGGTTGTTTTCTTGATAGGGTCCTCTCAATTGGTGTAGCAATCGGTTGAAAGGTGTTAGGGTTAATATTCTTCTGTTTTAACTACGACTTCTAGCAGAAGTAATAAGCGCGTAAGGTCCGCCTTTCTATGTTGGATATGGCTTTTGGCGACATAGTGTTGACTCGATTGTGCGATAATTGAGGTAAGGCAGCCGATCTATCGTTAATCGGCGTAAGTGATAATTTTACAGGTGTGACAATTCTGCCAAGGTCATAGAATCGAAAATACCGCCTAAAAGAGTATCGCGCAAAGGCATTTCTATTGTTCATCTCACTTGGACAAGGGGTCACTTCGGCATGGGTGCGTCTGGGTTTTTTTGGCACGCTGAACACGCTCTACTCATTATATTAATATTGGGTCCGCCGCATGCACACTACTCGAGCATTAGTGAGGCTATTAACAAAGCTTGCCGTCCTTCAACGTGTAACAATCGCCCATTGTGCTAGACCTACGCTTAGCATCGGAACGCTAGAAATTGGTTCACGCTGGGAATTTGGTTGAAAATGAGGGCTTACAACTTTGATATGGCCAAGCATATCGTTGAATTTGGAACAGAGTATACTTTCAAATACCTGGTCATGTTAATAACTCAACTACTATATCATGACCTGAAAAGGAAACAAACCTCCCAAGAATCAACGAGCTCTAAAGGGATTGGCATGACCCTGCTCAAGGCGTCGTCAAAAGCCACAGGTGCTTGTGTCCATAGACTTCATTGGCGTTTTAGTTGGGATTGGATTGAAGTAACAGCCTTCAAAGTGTTGAAACTAATGCACCTATGGTTTTCGAGTGTTAGCATCACGAACTGCTCGCTCGTCATGCATTTTTAAGTTTTAATGGCACTTGAGAAATATCCACACACCAAATTATTGCATGCGCTTGGCTGAATCAAATCTTAGGTGGAGAATACGATACCTAAGCTCGGGTTTCGCCCACTTAGGATGGTCCTACTCACAGCCCTAGCGTTCCGATCAATGCGCTCTGTGATTTAATGAGCTCATTGTTTTCTTTGATTTCATCTTTGACTTCTCTTAGAGTGTTTCCTTGTTCGGACAGCGCGGCGCGATTTTGGTTTTCCATTTTTTAGCTTAACTCTATCCGTCCTCCCTTGTATCTCCGTCCAAAAAGATGCTAAGCAGTCGTTATGCGTCATATGCAGAAATTATGAAACGAGACAGCATGGGGCGGTGTGGGAGCTAGACTAATAAAAGTTGACGGGGTTGCGGGGGTTAGACTGGCATTTTAGGTGCAAGTGACTCCAAAAGCGGCGACAGAAAACCTCCAAAAAAGGAGTCAAAAGAACCTTAGGGTGGGTGGGGGCTTACAAAAGGAGAGGTGTTTGCTAGGAGAGATTCACATGAACATCAGGTCTTGTTGTGCTGAGTTCGCTGATACTTTATGGACGAGAAGCATGATTGACGGGGAGATGTTGCCACGGAAAACTCAATCACTGAACCAGAAGCGCTCCAAGGCATTGATAACAAACGATACTATCCGAAACTCACAATTTCACTGCCGAGACAACCTCGACGAACTCAATCTGGTAGTTCGAGTGATCTGATGCTAGCCATACATCTCAACTCATACCTTACTCTAGCGCCACTCGGGTTCTTTTCAACCTCTTGTTTAAGGCTACTCCCTCCGCTCCCTCCACTCATTCGCATTCATATTCAACACCTCTCTCTTGAATTCCGTCAATACAATAGTATATAGTAAAAGATCGTCCACAGCCTTGCTCATACTGCGCATCTTCTCATCAATATTGTCAAAGCTAGTTCGACATGCCTGGCAGTAGCAGGGTCTACCTAAATAGGTTTTTTTACTTTGTTGAGAACGGTTTGTCTGGATAGAGGGTGTTTCTCAAGGACTTTCGGCCACTTAATCTGTCTGTCGTGCTTAGGATCGTGATCGAGTCAGGTAGCGTTTGGCTTGTAGGAGGGTCTATGCAGTTATTTGGATATGAGGTAAACATAATAAAGACTATCTGAACAGCCAGTTGGGGAGCATGAAGTTAATACAGCAGTCTTTATGGATCAACTACTGTTTTCTGGGGGCTGTTCACATGTGTGCTTCGTTCCTATCTCCCATTTGACTTGTCCAATGACCAGCCATAGGACTCAATGTTCTCCATCACTGATACTGAGATCAGCGCCCTCGTGGCCATCAATGACACAGGATCTATGATGAAGAGGGAGGTGGAATGCACGGTAAGCTTCACAGTCAAGTGTTTTGAGAACAGCAAAAGGTCACTCATCTGGAGAATGTAGCTGGCTTTATTGTTTTAGTGAGAGTGTAAAAAGATTATATAAACTGATCGCTAGTCTTTGTAATGGTGGATTCAAACAAAGCTAACATGGTTCATCTGGCTTGTGTTGCTGATACAGTGATTTGTTCTACGGTGCCAGGCTAAATCCGTAGAAATTTTTTTTTCAGAAAGCAGGAAAAAATATCATAACCACATTCTGTGTGTTCCTTCACACACTTCAAGATCTCTGAAATATGTATGGAGCAAGGAATAAGCTCAATGAAGGGCGTTTGTATAGTTACTATTAATAGTAGCACCCGAGCATCCGAGTTTGCCATATGTGGTCTTCACGTGTATTTGAAGTCACTTTGTAGTAATGAAATACTCAAACGAGCAACTTCCAAATATACGGGCAGGTGCATCTCATCTCTATCTTCCTTCTCTGAAATCCAGCAGATCTCTTGTAGACTTGTTTCATTTTAACTCTCGAGAATGTGAATGCATATTGACGTGACTTTGGATGTCCTCTGGGCATATGAAGTCTGCATCGGCGTTTTAGGGAACAGGAAAGTGTCACATGGAACTTCTATTCCTAAATTTTTTAGTGACTAAGGAGGTGTCGACTTTGAATATGCAGAGTAGAAGTCAAGGGCGTGAGAATTTGTTTATATATGTGCAGAAACAGCACCTAGAAGATACTCAATGTACTTTTGGTGGTACATTACCCTTTCCTCGAGCTTCGCCGTGGTGAGGCTGAACAACGAACACGTCTACATCAGCAACTCCTTCCTCATTGGGCAGTTCTAACCTGAGGACTTTCTACATCACGCAGACAATGAGAAAAGATATCATGCGCTTTAGCCTACAGCCCCAACTCTGCTCGACCATGAGGTCATTACAAGACTGTTTGTTTTCCCAGGCGATGACCTCATTTACATTCTGTTTTAGAGCGTTGCAAGACTTCCACGTATCGAAAAATTCGACACTTTTAGTGGTGTTGGACATACTTCTGTGAGGTTGTGGAGGAAGAAAGAAAGGAGCTGACAGGAAGGGGGTTATATAGACGGAAAGAAACTGATGGCTAAGGGGACGAGTAAAGGAGTCATGAAAAAATAATACAGCACCAATAGCAAGCGATATTGAGGGCTCGCAAGAGGCTTCAATGGAAACAAATGTAGTGTTTGTACAAAGTCTACATACCGACCGGTTCCACATCGTATCATACATTTATGTATTGATTCTTATATCCTCAGCCTCACAGTCGCCCTCTCCAACTCCCCAACATTCCCCATCCCTGCAAGACTCCACTTCTCTGTCACGAACGGCTCGTCGACCTTCGCCCTGAGCATTCCACTTGCGGCATAATACTCGATCAGCGCTCTCGCCTCTTCTTTACTCAGTCCTCCAACTTTCATTACATCCACATCCCTCAAGACGTCCATTACTCTCTCATCTACCTTTTTATATGGATTCCATGTGGGCACATTTTCGTTGCGTTGGCGGGCCTCGGCAACGTCTATGGAGAAGTCGAGGGCAGGAGAAGTTGGCGAGTTAGACTTCGATGTCGCGGCGAGAACCATGCCGCCGTTCGGGAGAGTCGCTTTGCCGGAGAGGTGGTCGACAAAGTGTCGGATGAGGGTAAGGTCGTGTGCGTGGATGTGCTTTACATCTGCAGAGAGGTATTCTGAGTTTCGCATGACATGAGATAGACCGTCAATGGCGAGCATGATCGGAGGCCGGCCGGGTAACGTGAGCTCAGTCCAGAGAGCAACGAAGACTGGCCAGGAGGCATCAGAATTGACGATTCCTAGTTCGACGAGCTGTTTTAGGGTGGCGTTGGCGGGCAAAGGTAGAGGTAGAGCGGGGTTTGTTGTGATAGGAGTAGCGTTCTCAAAAAAGCTTTTGTTAGCTTTGAGTATTTGGGAGAGGAGGTTCGCGGTATAGACGTCTTGCGTGTACTGGGTAGGTTGAGACCCCGGGAGTGGGGCATATTCTGTGTGCGCATTTACGATATCCTGGGCTTGGGCGGTATCAGCAATCGAGTACTCTCGTTAAGAATGTACGAGACAACACACCATCTGGAAGGTTCACCACCACCCAATCTCTTACAAAGGCCATTGCTAGCCCTTGGAGCAACAGCGAACTCTTCCCGCTCATTTTCTCACCCACTATAAGTCTCCGTATGGTCTTTTTTGTTCCCACTTCTGGCCTTTCTTCAGCCTCTACTCTGCCTTCTGATTTCTCAGCGCCTCCTTCAGCTTCCTTGAGTAGCGCAGCTAATTGTATCGTCTCCTTCCTAATCAGCGTGGCCGGTCTCCGAAACAAACTCCATCCCTGTGTTGGTTTGAAGGCATCCACAGCTCTTAGCGCATCTACCACCTCTTCAGGCAAGCCCTTGACCTTCCCCTCATTTTTCTTGCTCAGCACACTCGGCCTCTCCAAGTCAGTCAAATAAGAGACCTCCAACGCGTTGTTGTTGCTAAGAACGATGCGCTTCCGGAGTGCCTTGCGCTCTCCAGGTGCCGGTCGCTTGGCCGTGTCTGGCTGGACTCCCTTTCGCCCTTTCTTAACATTCAAGCTCTTTACTCCTCTCTTCGGAGCAGCAACCATGCTGTTGCCCTTCTTCTTGTTTGGATTCGCGTAACGTGCGGCCGAGGTGGAGAAGCATGATGAGTGGGGGACGACGAGGAGACATCGAGATGCAATTGAGGGGTGGGCGGTGCGGTCGAGGGCGAGCTGAGAGAAGCTGCGGAGACAGACTGGGGAGGGCATACTGAGGAAGGGGTACAAGCCCGAGGCTCCCGTGCTGTCGAATGGACTCAATGATGGCTTGATGAAGTTTGCACTGCGGTCTCCAAAGTTCGGAAATCCGCCGCCAACGCTACGCCAGAACAGGCCTTAGCGCACTTTGGTTCGAGACTGACCATAATTTTTATTCCATGAAAGTTTCCTGCCCGCTTCAACTTCATAACCTTCCGCCTCTGTACATTTCTACTTTTGAACACAATGACTGACGTTGAGATGAATGGAGGCGTTGCACTAGAGGCAGGGCATCTTGCAGAGCAAATAAAAGCAGGTGCACTCGATATTAAATCGCCGCACGCAACAGTCTCCGTTACAGAATCGACTGCTACTGGCCGTCTGTATGTCTCCGTGCCAGATTTTCACCTTGACTACCCAACAATCGCTAATCATTCTTTCAGTCCTGTGACCGTGCAAAGAGATACACCTTACACCTTCGACCTTGGAAATCTCCTCGCCAACGACCCCAACCCACTGTCCCGCGGTGCAGACTCCGACCTTGAACAACGCCTAGCAGCCAACGCGCGCGATGCCGCACAAGCTCTCATAAACCAACTGCTCAACACATGCGAAGTAAAGTCTACAACCGATGGCATCCACCTCGTTCTCCCAGCGCCAACCACCCCGCTTCCCCGCGAGAAGCCCATCCCCGCAGAGAAGGCGCCTACCAAGTGGGAAACTTTCGCTAAGAAGAAGGGCATCAAGGACAAATCACGAGACGGCAAGATGGTCTACAATGAGGAGAGCGGGGAGTGGGTTCCGAAGTGGGGCTACAAGGGCAAGAATAAGGACGGCGACAGCGAGTGGTTGGTCGAGGTTGACAAAAAGAAGGAGGACGCGACCGGCGAGATTGAGAATAAAAGGGCAGACAACCGGAGGGAGCGGAAGGAGAGAGTCCGAAGGAACGAGAGGAAACAACGGTCAAACGAGCGCAGTGCTCGCAAGACTGGCTGAGGATCTGGAATGAGGAAGGCTTCTTGACGATTTTTTCGGGCAGTGTAAATGACTGCTGTTCGACCTCAGACTACGTCGACATTGTACGATTACTGCATGGAATTCTACGACGTTGGCGCTTGACGTCTGAGGACATACCCGTGTTATGGAATACCAGGCGTTTGGGAGTCTAATCGTGGTATGCTCAAGGCATACCAACAGAGGTGGACATATGGTTGACGAGCATTACAGCGTTCATACGGCAGCTCAAAATGGAAAAAGCATCTTTATTTCATCATATCATAAAGCCACACGTGTTCTACTTACAGTTTCTCGGCGACCAACCCACCACCCAGCCTCTTCAGTACGTCTCTTGTACCCTCTCTAACCTCCCTCACGATCTCTTCCGCGCTCATAACATCCTTCACCAACCCGATTCCAGTTCCTGCATAGGTTGTCAACCGGCCTTCAACTCCCCAACCCTTGTTACCTTTCTTCATCTCTTCGTTGTAGAGCTTCTTGTTCTCATCCTCGCTCAAGCCCGCTACGGCATCAGTGTAGCTCTTGTTGATAATGCCTCTGCCATTGTACGCTTCTGCCCATCCATTCGTGCCCCTCAATTCATCATACACCTTCGTCCTAACCGTTGTTTGGCCTCCGTCTTTCGCCCTGATAACCTCATCTTGATACCCCTTCGCGATCGTCGCTTCTTTGGCTGCAAGAAAACGAGTGCCCATTACAACACCCGATGCCCCGAGAGCTAAAGCAGCAGCCGCCCCTCTAGCCTCGACAATCCCACCAGCAGCGATAATAATGGGGGCATTTCCACCTTCCTTTGCGACAAGAGCATTGACAGCATCCGAGATCTCCGGAACCAGCGAAATCACACTAGCTCCTTGAGCGAGCCCATGACCTCCTGCATCCAGTCCTTGGACGACTAAGACATCAGGCTGTACGCCACTAACAACAGAAAGCGCCTGGGAGACGCTGCCGACCTGTACCCATATCTGAGTTTCTGGGCTTGCTGTGCGGGTCTCCGTAGTCCACTCCAGGAGTGAGGCAATAGATCTGGGCGCGAAAAACCATGCTGCTGCTGGTTTGTACTTTCCAATGACGGGAATGGATAAGGATAGGTTGGACCCCCAGTTGATGAAACCTACGCCAACGGGGAGAGTGTTTGATCGGGTTGGAAGAGGAGATTCGGCAAGGAGAGATTTAGCGCGGATGAGGTGCGTTTCGAGGCCTGGTTCTGTGCCGCCGCCGATGAAGCCGATGCCTCCTATGTTTTGTTAGACATGCAGGAAAGGGGAGTCCATGAGGGGCTTCAAAGTTTTGTTCCTTTTATAAAGCAAAGGCAAAGAGCCTGAATGGAGCCAAAGGAAGAAAAGAGGATATGCAGATATTGATATTGTAGAGTTGTGGTGTTTGAATGTTGTATAGTTCAATTGAGGGGAAAAGAAAGTGCTTTCTCCATACCAGCTCTAGAGATTTGCACAGCCAAATCCGCGAGCGAGATCAGCCTCATTGGTGCCCCGACTATTACGGGTGTTTGAATCCATGGATATGCCTTCTTGAGCTTCTGCATTCCGTTCATGGTGTCGAAAGAATAGTTGTCTAATCTAGGGTGGTCTCGACATCAGTATATATTGGTAGAATGGTCAGTAATCAAGATCCATCACGGATATGCATTAGTGATTGCAATCCGTCTATCCGTCTATCCGTTGAGAATTGTGTTTCTCCTCGGCCCAGTGTTCGGCGTCCCGAGATCGGGATTATTAAGAAGGGCCGACGGGTGAGAGAAAGTGTCTTTGCACGTGATCGCGCGTCAGCCACGCCGGCTGTCCCCAGCCACTTTTGCGAACATCATCTCTTTGCGCTGCCAGCCAACAACACTGTGAAGCTTTTCGAAGCTTGCCACACACTCCAAAACCATGGACACCGACAGGATGAAATCGCCTACACCGGCGAAACGAACTCGCTCAGAAATGGAAGAAGATGACGAGCGTAAACCTGCAAATCCTGCAGCCAACGACGGTGACGGTAAGTACAACATACCATACTGCGCAACGCATCCTAAAACTGAGGCAGATGACAGCTCGTCCGACGATGACTTTGGCCCAGCCCTCCCCTCCTCTGCACCCAAGAAGAAAAAGAGGAAGCTCCCGTACGAAAAACTCTACATCGCAGCTTTGCCGACCGCGAGCCGCTACTTTAAGTCCCTGATGCACCGCGATCAGCTCTGCTTCTCTACCTTTACCCCGTTCACCGATTTCCTGATAACGAGCTCGAGCGATGGGGTGGTCAAGTTCTGGAAGAAGGATTTTGGAGGAATAGAATTTGTCAAGGAGTTCAAGGCGCACGACGGAGAGATTCGATCCGTGAGCGTCAGCGCGGATGGCAGGAGCTATGCGACAACGGGGGCGGATAATACAGTCAAGATCTTCGATGTGGTTACGTTTGATCTTCTGGCTGTGCTAACAGTAGATTATGCGCCGAAGGCAGTGTGCTGGGTACACGGTCGTGGGGCTTCGTTCCCGCTGCTTGCAGTATCGTCGGAGGACAACTCTTGGATACGGGTATACGATGGACGAGGCGAGAATCAAGAGCCGCTGCACACACTAAAGAGCATACATAGGGCGCCGGTGTCCCTGATGGCTTACAACAATGCGTATGACTGTGTTGTCTCGGTAGATCAGGGTGGCATGGTTGAATACTGGCGACCAAGCGAAAATTTCGAGAAACCGGACAATGTGTTTGTGATGAAGAGCTCGACAAATCTATTCGAGTTTAAAAAGTCCAAATGCGTACCTACAACCCTCACCATTTCTCCGACAGGCACACAGTTCGCTACGTTCTCATTCCCAGATCGTAAGGTCAGGGTCTTCGATTTTGCCTCTGGAAAGCTACACCGGACCTATGATGAGTCGATCGAGACTATCACGGAGATGCAGCAAGCTGGTACTGCCCTCCAACAGCTCGAGGATATTGAATTCGGTCGAAGGATAGGCATAGAGCGAGAGCTCGATAACCCGTCTATACGCGTCCGAATGAACGTCATCTTCGACGAAACGGGTAATTTCATCCTCTACGGCTCAATGTACGGCGTCAAAGTTATTAACACGCTCACCAACCGCGTTGTCAAGGTGTACGGTCAAGAGGAGACGTTCCGGCCTCTGTATCTCACTTTGTACCAAGGTCAACCCGAGAAAAAGGGCGTTGTTACGGTCGAAATGGCTGCTAGTGAAAATCCACTACTTCAAGAAGCAGAGGCTCGTGATGCTATGCTTACCACCACCGGGTCTGGTAAGGTCCGTTTCTACATGTTTACCAACGACAACACGTAAGTCCTCCAGCCTCCACAATTAGATTACTTGTGTGTTAACATTTTCAGCGTAACCAAATCCGAGCGTGATATCCAAAACGAGAAGCCGCGGAACATCAGCACGAAAGCTAAGGAAGAAAGCAAAGTTGCTGCCTCGGGTACATCCGCGACCATCCATACCACGTATGGCGATATCATGATCCGCCTTTTCCCTGAAGCCGCGCCCAAAGCAGTAGAAAACTTCGTCACGCACTCCATGAACGGCTACTACAACAACATCATCTTCCACCGTATAATCCGTAAATTCATGATCCAGACGGGCGACCCCATGGGCGATGGGACAGGTGGGGAAAGTATCTGGGGAAAGGAATTCGAAGACGAGTTTAGTACTTTGAAGCACGATAAGCCGTTTACGGTGTCCATGGCGAATGCAGGGCCCAACACAAATGGGAGTCAGTTCTTTATTACGACAGAGAAGACGGTACGTTGTCCTTGATGGTTACGTGTGAGTGTAGCTTTCTAACAACTATGTAGCCGTGGCTGGATAATAAACATACGATTTTTGGACGCGCGATTCAGGGGCTGGATGTGGTGCATAGGATTGAGAATGCGAAGGTTTATAAAGAGAAGCCTGAGGAGGATATCAAGATTATTAACATTTCAATTCTGTAGATGGCACGAAATTGGTCTGGGTAATATTACCAGATTCCTCTTGCATATGATTTAAAAGTAATTTGCAATTGTAGAAGTGAGGTGCATGTAGCTTAATGATACATGGAAACCCATGAACATAGGAGGTGCAACAATCTCTTCTTCATTTCATTCATAGGATTTCCCTAATCTTAGTCTTTTCTTGTGAAGTCTGAATCGGATGATGTGGGCTCATTGAGGCGACAGCGTTGGTTGGTGCTTGCAATATTTCGCCGCAGGACGACAGGGGACTATCATCGACAGCACAGACATCTTGCTGGATCAGCTCGAGCGGCTCATGGTGGCGGAGTATTTTTGCGTGTCGAGATCGGAGTATATTTCGTACGAAGAGGGGGTTTCGTAGGTCTAGGCCTTCCGGGAATTAGAAAGGGTGACTCTGTTCTCGACCATGCAATGTCAAGAGTCAAGTGCAAGTAGCACAAATAGCAAGCATGAATGCAGAAATGGTCAAGTACTTACAATATAACATGTAGCATGTCTAAATGTAGGTGAGAAATGACTACACTAACTCTACACCCGCTCCAAATAATTGTTCACTGACAAAATCCCAACAAGTCCAGCATCCGTTCACTAATAACCTTATTCTTAATGCATTCCAGGAAGCTCGGAGAGCCCTACAACGAACCGGTCAGCTTGAAATTCACCATGGATACACACGACGACTTACATCCTTCCGTATCCTCATTGACCGTATTCTTGACAGCACACTTATTCTGCTGCGCCACACTCTGCGTCTTCAGAACCCCCTTTGCGCCCCCACAAGCCTGGAACATGCAGGAAGAATCCATGGCCTTTTGGAGCGAGTCGCCCTTCCAACCGAAGACATAATCGCCGTGAGTGCCGTAACTATCACAACATCAGCGTGAAAGGAAAGCTGTCAGGGATAAAGTGGATGTACCCTTTGCTATCACCATAGCTCCACACAAACGGCTGCGAGCCGTCTTTAGGCCACATGTTGGCAAACTGAGTCGTGTTCCACATGGTCTCGTACGCGAGCTGTGGCATGCGAACGGGATGTGATGACGGGCATGGACCGGCGGGCTGGAAAGTTCCAGCTTTCCATGTGAGGTACATGTGCGATTGATGATCTGCATACCATTAGCAAATCAAGAATCTGTAACACTAACTCAACACGAGTGCAGTCGTGTGTGGGCAAACTCTTCATACCAGGGCTATCGAGGTTCTTTCCGTCCCAGCATCTAGAAGCTGTCAGCGAATGTCTATTCTACCGCGAGGACAAAGAGGAGCGCCTACGCCGGGAAGTGATGAATAGCCATGATACCGCCTTTGCATGGCGCTGTAGGGAAATCAGGGATCTCGGGGCTTCGCGTGTTGACGTCCTTGAGGCAGACGTAGCGAAGGCCTACGTTCTTCTTTGCTTCGTCTAACGAGTTGGTTTTCACGTTTCCGACTGTCATGCGGAAGCCCTGAAGTTTGTTAGTTTTTCCATTGTTATGACTGGAATCAAACGTACCGGCTTAAAAGCAGTGATTTTATCTTTGCCATTAGAGTTGAAGTCTAACTGTGTGTAATAGATGGTCATGCCGCCCGACACGCCATCGCCGATTTGTGCATTCGGATACAGGGGCACGCGTTTGTAAGACCCGTTTTGGTGCTTGAAGTACATGACCGCGGTCCAGTAGTTGGAAAAGTCTGTTAACTTCTCAGCCTTTAAAGATCTGAGAGAAGGCTGTTCTGGGTATACCTTCTGAGAAACTGCACGTTGTGCAACTTGCCTGTTCTCCAATATCGCCCGTCATGGTTGCATTGAAAGCATTTCCACCAACGATTTGGTCTTGACATGAGGGTTCAACGTCAGTGAAGCTCTGAGAAGTGGCGGGAGGTGCTTTGAGTGAGTCACGCACGAACATGAGCGCTAGGTACGTTGCCGGGTTCGACGAGCGGATCGAGGCGCTGGATGCTCAGGGTCGAGCAGCCAAATCGAAGACCAGCTAGTGAGGGCGTGGCGAGGGTGACGAGCGCGAGCGCAAGAGAGAGGCTCTTCATCTTTGCGGGAGGGAATTCAGTAACCTGATCTGGCGAATAATGGAGTAGCTCGAGTGAGAGATGTCACATACACTCCATATATAGGAGAGCTTGAGCACGATCGTGCTGTAGCTATCTGCCGACACTCGTCGGTCTGGCATACTCGCTGCTAATATCCGTATCCGTCCAATCTAGGGAGGTACCCCAACTACCCCAAATGTTCGTGTGGTAGTTCATATGCGATAGAAAGAGTATTCCCTAATTCTATCACACTGGCGCATTGTAAATTGGTAGACTATCCATCGACCTATCCCAGTCCAGGCACTTTGAGGCGCACATAGCCAACTGACTTTGATTGGAGGTGAAGATATATGCATGCTAATACCGAACAAGCATTTCGATTGCCGAATTGCGTCCGTGCCATGTCGCCTAAGAAGGTTGGAGATTGATGCAGTTTATCCAATGACGCAACTGCCGACTTAGCACGTGATTAGCAACCACCTACTCGATTCGGTGAGTGGATCGTATATATGGTCTGTAATTATTTGGTTGGGGAATTCAAAAGCGGTCGCGCTGAAGAAAAAGGATTGCGTCCTTGCTGGAAAATATTGTTCGTGTGTTGCCGTGCATATCATCGTTCAAAGTCGGTTATGCACTGAATTTCAACATAAGCGGATAGGGAAGAGCACTTAGAGCTATATCCTAAAGGAACCATGGCTACAGTTATCGTCCATACGTTGGTGGTTGTGGGTAGACGGTTTAAGTACTGGCGCAAGCGACGACCAAAACTTCAAATAGCCCATGCCTGGTGACCGTGTTGCCAGTCACAACATCCAACCGCATCAGGAGGCGTAATGAATCACTAAGTCTAGCCATTCTAACCACTGTCTATGTAGCCCTCCGTCTTCCCTCCAAGACCCTCGGCTAATCTACCTTCCCAACCTTGCCCAACACCCCCCTCACAAACGCACTCCTCTCCGCCCCATCGAGCTCAGGCTTCACTTTCTCCACTACCCACCCGCAATCTGCCACCTTCCCCACCGCAATTAGTGCCTCTGCCCTTTTCATTCGCATCGCCTCGGGCAACCCCTCAAAACTAGTATCAAACAACAACTTCTCCAACGTACTCCTAACCTTCTCATCCTTTAGCGGGTGATCCGCAGGGAGACGCTCAAATAGGTCTTTAAGAGAGTTGAAGGTCTGTAGGTGCACGTTCTTGTCGTGGGTAGAGTTCGCTTTAACGACGAGGGGGAGGCTGGTGGATAGGCGTTTAGAAAGGTCGGGAGCATTGAGCTTGGAAGGATTGGGGGCGGCGAGGAGGGCGGATACGCATGCTGAGAGGGTTTTCTCTTTCCTGGGTGTGCGTTAGCCTGGGTTGAGGAAGGTTAAGGAGACAAAAACTTACAAAACTACGTCTTTCATCACATCCCCGCCATCGACGTCCATCTTCTCACCATCGTCCTCTGCTACAATGACTTCGTCAAGCACCCCCTCAATGATCTCCTCCACCGTGCCTGAGATCTCCAGATCAGTTCTCGCATTCGCAATCTTTCCCAGGGCTTCGATTCCATGCGGTCGGTACAGCTTGTTCGTCCTTTTAGCCTCCCTAATTGCAACCTTCTCGATCTGTTTCGCGACCTTGGTATCCCCAGCCCAAAGACTACTACCTCGCTCAACAAACTTAACGAAAGCCTCTAGTACGATTTCTTTGCCTTCCCATGTCTTGCCACCCATAGCTTTGTCAAGGGTAGGCCAGATGATGGTAGCATTAGCTTTATCGATCTTCTCTGCCCCAGTAGTGATGGATATAACGCAGTCCGCAATGGACTTTGCGGCTGAGTGTTTGAGGACCCACTTTTGACTGTCGAGATGCTGATCTGCTAGAGCGACGATCTCCTTGAGATAGAGAAGCACGGCTCTACTTCCAGCGACGTTGTCCGACCATGTGTCTTCGAAGAGCTTCTTCACTATTTCGTGGTTGTCATGTTTGGCGAGGAAGATGAACGGCAGTAGGTCTGATGATAGAGATGTGAATCGATCTGCAGCGTTCTTCGAGATGGAAAGGGCAATGTCGCCAGCCGCGAGCCTGCTCTTGTCCTCTTCAGAGCCAAAGTATAGCTTCTGACAGAAGGCAATGGTAGAAAGAAGTTGTTTGTCCGATGCTACGCGGGCGATGTAGCCTGCTGATGCAGCGTACGAGGATGAGACCGTGTCATTCCGATCATGTACATGTTTCTGAATGAGTTTCAAGAATCCATCTGCATATGGCTTGAACAGGAAATTGTGACGTGTGCTGAGTGTGACAAGTACCCTTGAGCAGCCGACCTTAGATGGAAGACCAACAGCATTCTTCATTGCAGCTTCTATGTGTGGAATGAGAGCTTTCATCGTGTCAGCATCTGCGAGGTCGAGACAGCGGTCGATGGACTCAGTCAGTGGAGATGATCGCACGTTTTGGAGACGCATGTCATCGATCTTCTGCTCTGTGAGGTTGTACTTGGAAGCATTCAGATGGATGTAATTGACAGCCTCGGGCTCGAGAGAGCTCAGCAGTCCAAGCAAGCGTTCAACAAGTTCCGGGGAATGTGGATTAAGCGTCTTCGCGTTGCTCTTCTTCACAATCTGGAGGAGGGTTTGCACGGCGAAGATTCGTACTTCTTCGGCGCTTGACTCGAGGCCAGAGCTGGAAAGAAGGAAGGGAAGTACTCGCGAGAGCATGGCACCAGCATTTTTGAGGGCAGAATCTCCAGCTTCGAGGGACCGGGTGAGAATACCAGTCAACACACGAGCAAGCGAGGCTGCAGCGACTCGAACACTCTCTTTGATGTCATCAAGAACCTTGAAGCATTTGTCCCATATTTGGCTGAGATATTTTTCGTACTACAAGCGTCAGCTACAACTCGTTCTGTTGGCTTCAGGTTTGGACTTACCTTCTCCATGGTTCGTCCCTGAACTAAATCCGCGATAGCTGCACATGAAGCTTGACGAACTCGCCATTCTTTTGTAAGGATGCTAGTCAGAAGATCGTCCATGATCGCGTCGAAGTTTTTGTCAATGGTAGCGGAGGAGTCCTTGACCAGGGCATTCCAAATGTCGGTCATCGAGCGCTGCACATTTGGATTCGGATCAAATCTATTTAAAGGTCAGTATCATGCATATATTTGTACACACCCGAATGTGACATACCGGTATCGATATAGCTTGGGATACAGCTTGGGGTTCTCCGCAAGGTAGCCATCAACGCTAGAGTCAGAGAAGATGTTGCTGAGACCAAAACGCCCAAACGCTGCACGACTTGACCAGATCGAATTGTTAGAAGCGAGCGACATAAAGCGGTATACCAAACTCGAGTCACCGACCTCCGATGCTAGATTGAGGATGTCCTTGTATGTCGTAATAGAACCGTCTCCAGTCGGCAAAGCGCCAGGTTCAAACAGTTGTGTGTCCTCTGAGACAGTTCCGGACATCTTCGGTTTGTCGGAAGAGAATGAGCCAACAAGATCCCGAACAAGATCGTCTTTGAGCTGACGGTCTCCTTTCTCGTAGACGATTCCGAGTCCTCTGGAAGCGGCTTCCTGTACTACTTCGTCTCGATCGGACAGACAGATCTTGAAGGCTGTCTGGCATTGAGGTAAATAGCTTTGCATCTCGGGTTTGTGCCCGCAATACTGAAGTAGACAAAGCAGCCAGATCACCGACGCTTTTTTCAAGGAGGGTTTGGTCTGGCGGCAACCCTTAAGTGTCTTCTCTACGACTGTAGCCAGAGTATTCTCGCGTTTTGGGCCTGTTGGAGTCCGCAGTGGGCTGTCCCATGGATCGTGCTGCTGATCTGGATGTTCGATATCGAGCTCCGCGGTTAGGGCCTTGGAGTCCCATCCTGAAGCGAAGCAGCTCAAGGCTTCACCCACTGAAAATTGGACTTCCGGTTGCCGCACCTCATGCAGCTCGTAAAGTTTTTCATCAACAAAGCTGTAGTCGGTCTTTTGCTCTGCGTCAGCGTCTTCAGTTTCTTCGGTTATCATCGACAAGTGTCCAAGCGCAAGGATCGCACTGGTGATACCTGTCTTCGCAGCATCGAATATTTGCTGAGCAACGTCCTGGAACTTCGAATAGCGAGCAATATTTGAGGGATTGATGACGTAGAAGAGACTCAACTGGTCGATGCACACAAAGATCGAGCCTTTGAGAGTTGCGTCCCTTGAGCTCTTGAGGATACTGACAAGTGTCTCGAGCAGCTGATTTACTGGATGATCGTCCGTGAGCGTTGTGGCGTTTCTCCAATGTAGCCGGCTATAGTAATAGCCTAGTGCAACTATAACGCCGCTGATCTGATTCAGTTCTCCACCAACGGCTGTGTTCCAAGATTTGGTTTTGTCGAAGAACAATGCTAGAGATTTCTTGATAGAGTCTTCGTGGCATGCTGGATGTGTGGCAAGTAGCCCATAAGCATGAGCTGCCGCGGTGCGTCGATCGAGATTGTTGGAGAGTATTGAGGGTTCTAACAACCGGAAATCTTCTAGCAAGTTCGCTTTCAACCAAACTTTCTCTGGGCATAAGGAGAGTAGGCGAACAAACGCACTCCCAATCTCGCCAATGTCGCTCAGTTCGTCATGGGTGAGTCTATCAAAGCTGGCTCTCAGAAGAATAGCCAGTGTGTGGGAGTGGCTATCGTCTGCTGCATACGCACGAAATGCTTGGCGGGCGCGTAGGTCGGTCGACATTAATGTCTCCAGTTTCCGTCCCCAGTCTTCAGTCACATCATTATGGATGTTTTTCTCGGACAATGCTGCATGAATAGCAACCTGGGAGCAAAAGGCGATGACGGTAGGCAGGGTTCCTGCATAGCGTTGGTAGAAACCCTGAACCTCTTGAACCACATCATCCTGGCTGTCTATGTCCATGTCATCCTCGTCTCCGTCTTGCTGCAGAAAGATAAATTTGACAAGCTTGTCAAAATCTGGAAAGGTCATTTGGTACTGCTCTGATTCTGAACCGAGAACTGAATTCTGCATGCTGAACCAGTATGGATCTAGGCCTTTCTTGCCCTCCTCAATGACTTCGTGCCTCTCGTTGCTCCCCCCACTTACTGCAAGGATATCTATCCATCTGGCTAGAACGTCGTCAAAAGGTAGACATCGATTGGCAAACCTAGTCGCAACATAACGAGTGCTTCTCGAAAACTTGCTGGTACTGTCGGGCTGGCTTGGAAGGCTGGACCTAGAGTACTTAAGAAGAACTTGTCTGAACTTATCAAGAATAGAAGCGTCGAAAGGCTTCGTAAAAGCTCCTAATACTGAAGACAACGCTTCTTCAATGCTGACAGCCACGTCTTTGCCTGACGCGTCGTCTTGCAAGGATCGAAACAACCACTCTAGGAGGGATAAAGTTGGCTCTAGGAGAATCTTTTTTGGGGCAGCTTTTGCTAGAAGTCCGATAGTCTCATATCCATAGCCGCGGAGCTCCATGTCTTGATCACTGTCCGGGGTTGGCCAGCCTTGGTCTTGTATGAAGCCTCTCAGATTTCCTACAAGACCTTCAGCAACCGGAGAGAGACTATTGGCCGAGCCGCGTCGAGCCACGAAGTTTACAAGAGTGAAAATTGCCGACCGAAATTTTGAAGCCTCTCTGCCAGCTGTAGTCCGGCTTGTCACGTTTAGCTCTGGGGACAACAATCCCTCCTCGACCATCCTGGCAATCTCTTTTGGGTAGGCTGTGCATGCAACGGATTTCGTTAGTATGCCCATGATTTTGATCCGAAGTGGGATCTTGACCGGTAACGCTCCGTCTGGGCTATTCCTGGAAATATGTTAGTATATCTGCTTTATTATCCTTTGATGATAATACAAGCACGAAGATACGTACGAGCCAAAATAGAGTTCAAACAATGATTCGACAAGCTTTGGATCTTCGAGATCTTTCGCCAGTGTAGCTCGTTTCAAAATGTCATCTCCAACCTCTGAGATTCTAGAATTCGTATCCGCAGAGGCGAAAAGCGCAGGAAGAAATTTCTCATCATTAGTGAACATGCCACTGGCTAGAAATCGTGAAACCAGAGCTTTGGATTCGGTCAAGTTCAGGCCGGCGCTGGAACTTGGATCCCAAGCGTCAGGCTTCCCTTGTAAGGAGAGGAACTTGTACTCTTCGGAGGACAGTCCAGGGCATTTTGGCGAGGTGGCAGCCTCAGGGGTGTTTTGCCGCACAATGGTGAACAGAAGTAGCTTCCCGAACCAAAGGGAAAGGAAAAGTGCATCTTCATCTTCCAGCTCAAGGGTTGACCGTAGTTCGTCATCGTCTTTACTGCCTCTCAAAGGAAGCTTGAAGTGGGTAAGAAGACGTAGAATCAGGTGGAAAAGCTGGGATGCATGTTGAGCGGACTTGGAGTAATCAGTAGCTAGTCCATGAATCAAGATGGGCAGGAGTTCTAGTCGATCGGCAATCGGAAGACGTGAAATGCCTTGCTGGATATAGAGGATGTCGAAGTGGCGAATCAGAGGCACGTCCGCGTTTTCCTTGAACTGCTTCAGGAGCGCAGCGACTGGAAGTTTGATTTGCCTACGTGCCACGTTAGATAGAGTTGCTCACAAAAGTCAGAGCTATTTGATGAACTGCATACTGTGGTTTGATGCGGGTGTTGATGTGCTGGCAAATGGATATGACCTAGAGAACAAACCGCAATTAGCGGCATACAGAAATAGAATGCTAGGTACAGTGCAGGCAGAAACAGGGCTTTGCATAAGAAGTGGTAGAGAAACTGGTCAGGAAAATGCTCACCTTGTTTCTTACGGCAACGCTTTCGGAGCCGAGTTTGAGCAGCAGGGGCGCAAGAAAAAGCTTGAGGAGATCTTCGAGCTTTTGATCGGAGCTGGCAAGACCTATCCGCAGTTCCAGCTTCCCAACAAGGGCGAGCTCTCTGGCCTCCGGGCTAGGTTCAGACGCCATGTCGAGATAGGGAAGGGATCATGAGTAGGTAGAGATGCGGACTGGATGGGCGACAGAGGCCCGGCAGCCGAGATATGGTCTTCTGCGCCACAGGCAGATGTCGATGGCGCGGCTCGTCAGGCCCAGCTTGATTTGATAGCAGCGACGAGGGCCACGCTCCTTCGGTTACTTTCCTGGAGGTTCTGCGGGCCAATTCACCGCCGATGGCCTTGGCGCAGCGCACGGACGCCTACCAGGCAGGAGCCCTCGTTGCGTCACCACCAAATAATTGGCGACAGCCTCTCTCTCTCTGCCTAGCCACCACCTACCCACTCCCACGTCGTGGTGCTCATCCTGGCATCCAGCTCTCCTCTGCTACTCCCCCTCGGCCCCGCCAGCTCTGTCCGACACCACCAGCTGTGATCGAAATCGGGCAGCAAACCGGCCGACGTGCACTCTCCTTCACCGCGTGCACTTTCTACCACCACACGTACGGTCAACAGGCCAACGCACCCTCCCGCTACCCGCGCCCGCCAATTGTCGCTTGACCGGCTGCTGCCTTTCTGATCCCGAGCACACCTGCACTTTCGCCTCCTGCGGTCCATGTCTACATAATCTACCCCACCGACCGACCACCGCCCGCCACGCAGCTGCCAGCGCCCACCAGCTAGAATCGCTCTCTCTCACGCCCTCCTATCTTCGATCACAGACGCCTCCCCTATCTCCACCCCCACCACGCCGCAAACATGGACGAAGACATTTCCAATTTCGTCGCTATTACGTCGTGCGACCCGCAGAAGGCTGCCCAATACCTAAGCCTAACGGACAACAACCTCGAGCAGGCTATCCAGCTTTTCTTCGATAGCCCGAACCTCGACTTTGGCGTTGCCCCTGCCGCACCGCAGGCCCCCGCACATGCCTCCTCGACCGCTGACAATCCCATCGAAATCGACTCCGATGAGGACATGTCTGATGCCGGCATAGATACACAAGGCAACACCCCGCCCGCACCCTTCGGTACTGTCGAGGATGACGAAGCCATGGCGCGCCGCCTCCAGGAGGAGATGTACGGTGGTGGCGGTGGCCTCAACCCCGAAGCAGATGTACGAGCACCAATGCAGCGGACGACGGAGACTCTGGTCGGCCCGGGCGCGAACTGGGGCCCGCAAGACGCCGAAGCCGATATAGATGCTTTAGTCCAGGAGCAGCTTGCTCGTCGGCGGATGCCCGGTAAGCATACGTGGGAATCCAATCTTCATCTTGCGAAAGCTAACCTAGTGGTGCCAGGACGACCAGGCATATTCAATCAGCGAACGACTCAGACGTCGGTGTGGGACAGCGCTGGCGCTGATTCGAGTGCTCGACGTCGCGAGCTGGCAACGGCTACAGGCGGTGCGTCTGAATCATCGAACAAATCGAACATGCTCGCAGAGCTGTACCGCCCACCATTCGAGCTTATGTTCCAGCAGTCATGGGACAAGGCTCGGGACGAGGGGAAGGAGCAAGAGAAGTGGATCATCGTCAACATTCAGGACCCTGCCATCTTCGACTGCCAGATTCTGAACAGAGATATTTGGAAAAACAACGATATCAAGTTGACCGTGAGGGAAAACTTCATCTTCATGCAGTATGCCAAAGATGATCCCCGTGGCCAACAGTATATCAACTACTACTTCCACGCCCGCGACAGCATGGATGCGTACCCTCACATCGCCATTGTCGATCCCCGCACTGGTGAGCAAGTCAAGGTCTGGTCTGGCCCGCCAGTGCCAAATCCCGTAGAGTTCCACGCCCAGCTCCACGAATTCCTCGACCGGTACAGCCTCAAGGCCAACGCCAAAAATCCCGTCGCCACGCGAAAGCCGGAGCGCAAGAAGGTTGACGTGGATCGAATGACAGAGGAGGAGATGTTGGAAATGGCACTACAAAACAGCCTAGACAACAACAAGGGGCCCAAGGACGACGATCCCGATGCACTCACAAAAGACTCCTCCTCGACCGGGAAAGGGAAGGAAAAGGCGGACGGTGTTGTGGACGAAGCGACGGAGCCGGCCACCAACGGTTCTGCCGATTCCCCCTTCGGCCAAATCTCTTCGTCCAATCCACACGTCGAACCCCCTGCAGGAGATTCGAAAATCGTTACTCGTATTCAATTCAGGGGCCCCTCTGGGAGGCCTATTGTGCGGAGGTTCCATGTGGCCGACCCTGTCCGGAGAATCTACGAGTGGATCAAGGCAGAGAATCCTTGGGAGGGCAAGCAAGGCGAGGAATTCGATCTAACTCTCATGGGGAAGAACTTGCTAGACTCGTTGGATTCTACGATCGGAGACGCTCGTTTAGGAGGCGCCTCCATCATGGTTGAGTTCATCTGATATAGTGGTTCTCACCTGGCATCTTCATGGCGTTTTGGAATGGGTACGACGTTCGTGACTAGCACGAGTTATTGATGAACCTAGATAAGTCGTTAGGAT
Source organism: Beverwykella pulmonaria (assembly GCA_001599595.1). Classification (NCBI taxonomy): domain Eukaryota; kingdom Fungi; phylum Ascomycota; class Dothideomycetes; order Pleosporales; family Melanommataceae; genus Beverwykella; species Beverwykella pulmonaria. The sequence goes on from BCHH01000004.1 coordinate 2,311,393, forward strand.
TAGGGCTCTGCGGATGCTAGACATCTCCCAACGGTGGGCTTTTGCTGGTCACAGTGTGCTTAGACTTTCTGGCCACAACAGTTATTTCCAATACCCGTGCATTTGGGATATAAGAATGGGCCTATTTCTGTAGAATACAGGCATACGCCAACTGCTTAATAATATCTGAAGTTCTCCCACATCTGCCAGTCCGCTCTGATCTTTTGACAGTTGCTGGCTTCAAAACTCCACGCCTACTTTCTGCAATGACGCACTTCAGAGGTGTATTATTTGATCTGCAGAATACGGCATGTAAATGGGTGGTTACCAATGAAGGACCCAGACGAAGATGGGCCGATTAAAAACAAAGCGGATTTGAGGGAGATGTGGCCGTTGAACCAGAAGCAATGGGCGTCTATCCGCCATAGACAGTTATTCAAGACTTCCAACTCCAACCGTATCACCTTAATACCTACCCTCAACAGCTCTTTCTCCACAATCTCAGCCTTTAACCTCACCAGCTCCCCAATATCCCAATTAACCTACACAAACCTCCCATTCAAGTTCGGGGCGAGAATAGAGTATGAGCCCATAGAGTTGATAGTTGTGATGATCGCTGATTTGTTCCAACTCTCGTTTTCGCTGAAGCGTTCTTTTAATTTGCGGTATCTGTGGGCTGGAGGAGGCTTTGTGAAGAAAAGTAGCAGCATATGATGGAGTAGATGGTGGGAGGGAGCAAAGTTGGTTGGTTGGGTTCTATACAGTAACCGTATTGGTTACCAGTACAATGGTACGGCCATGGGGATAGTCGGACGAACTGGGATGCTTGCATGGCACAACGTTCTATTATTCGAGAAACATGTAAAATCCTGCCTAGATGGTACAGTAGGAATTAATGGAAAGAAAATGATTCTCCTGCTCTTTACTTTACTCCGCTTTACTGCCATGAGGCCGCCTTGGACATGATGGCACAAGAAAATGAGTTTTGTAAACGTAGAACATGCGTTAGCAAAAGTAGTGAACGGTGACAACAGCCACGCAGACAGAATCCATTCAATCTCTACACATATACATTTCCAATTGCTTCGGTCCTCACTTCTCTTGCACCCACCCTCCTCAAAGCAGAATATTATAGCTCTCAACCTTATCATTCTTCCCACTATACTGACTCAGATCCTTGATATGCGTCTCTTTATTCGTATCCCAAATGATGCTCCCCTTACAATCCTTCGCATCAAAAAGAATAACCTCTGAAGCAATGGAGCCAGGGTACCAGTGGAACGACGAAACGACGTTTGTCTTCCCGCTTCCGAGGTTCTTGCACGGTTGGGTGAGCGTGCCGGATCGGTCTTCGATTTCCCCGACGTAGTCCTTTGCTGAGTAGAGTTGCAGACGCCAGGCGGAGATCAGAGGCGTGGTGGCTAGGGCCGCGAGGAGAAAGGTACTGAATTGCATGTTGGATGATGGGGTCTGGGAGGGTTAGTGTGGAGTTGAGCAAGTTGTGTAATGGGGGATGTACTGTAAATCGCGATACAATGCTATCAAGCGTGACTTGGATTGTGATTATCTTCTAGAGGATGTTGAAACTAGAGTGCTTGTTGAAGGTGCGCTCTGGCACCTTCTTATACACCTTCGATCAAGCCCAAGACCTCAAACGCAGTAACATCTCGAGGCTCAACTCTCGCTCTCGTGTTCGCATTCCCTACTTCAATGACTGCTTCAGGTTCCATGAAGGCAAAGTGACTCCACCAGATTCCGTGTGCCTTCGGTAGACGGGAACAGCATGAAGCTTTGAAATGGTCATCAGGATGCCCACCTCGTATTCTCTCGTATTTACGTGGTGTTAGTTCATCTTGACCTTCCGAAAGTCGCATAATGAGGGGAGCGTATATTGCGCCAAGAGAACCATAAGAGCTGAAGAGCCTGGAGCTAAACGCATTCAAATTATGTTTATGAAGTTTTTAGGCCATCCATTGCAGAGCTATGCAAAGCGAGAAATGCGATGTTCGAAAGTCGATGGGTTTGCGAATACGAGGTTAGGACACCCGACTGCAACCATATAAACTGTAACATTATGCTCTACCCATTATATAGCGTTCTTGAAAGGTTGTTATTGGTACTCGTAGTAACAAAACAAGCAAGCATCTGATCTAGTCCTGCTTTCCGTGAGCATTCACATTCCTCATTTCTCCACACCCACGCATCTTGTAATCTCGACACCATCCTAATATTCAGTCAGCGTAATTCTCAAACCCCAGCAACATCCAGCAAAACTTACCGGCACACCCGTCGGCTCAAAGCTATTAACCAATCGGCTGTCATACATAAGATTTGGGTTCCCCTTACTCTGACTAAACTTCGCCTCCCCAAACCTCTTCTCATACATTTTGACGTTCTTCTCTGGGATCCCTTGCGTCTTTCCCTCCTCCTTATCCGTTTCTTTCACTGCTATCCTCTTCTCGGCGACGCTACTCCGCACATACTCTAGGTAGGGTGGGTTCCCAGGCTTGATTACGTTGTCGGCTGCGAGCACAGAGCCGACGCTTACTAGTCCCAGTTCCTCGCAAAGTTTGAGATCGGTGGTGTACGCGGGCTTGTAGTGGTCGAGGAACATGAGGTCGATTTTCGTCAGCGCGCCGGAGGCATGGAGACGGTGCAAAGACTTGTCCGATGACCCGACGACGACTTTCACCGTTGAAGAAAGGCCAGCGAGGTCGACGAGCGAGGTTATCACGGCGGCAAACTCGGGATTACGCTCGAGGGAGTAGTATATGGCGTCGGGGCCGCTGGTGGTGCGCAGAGCGTGTCCGAAGAGAATGCAGGAGTAGCCCACGTAGCCGCCCAGTTCAACCTAGCTCCAATCAGTATAGGACTTCGAGTTGGGTTTAAGAAGGGGTGTGTATACCATGGTCTTTGGCTTCACCTCTGCAATGAGATCCGTGACAATTTTTCCTTTCGTCTCGCCGACATTCATGAGATACTTCTTCGTCCGGGCATATTCGTCAATCGCTGCGAGGACATTCTGTGGCGAGTCGCGGATTTGTTCAAGGTTGGGGTGCGAGTATACGAAGTGCAGGAGTTCGATTTCGCGGCCGTCGTCGAAGAAGGCGGTGTCTTGTTCTTGCGGAGCGTAGGCTTTGGTCTTGTCGAAATCGGCCATTTCGTAGCTTGTAGATTAGGAACGTTTATCTCTGAGTTTATGAGAGTTGTTAGAGTTTGATTCTCTAATGTGCTGACATTAGCATAGGAGTTCAAAAGGTGTATGAGATATGGAGGCAGAGTAGAAACATCACTCTTTGGGAAAATGAATTAGAAAGAAATCGAACCAAGCTTCTCCTTTCATGATTGTGGTATGAGTACGAAATGAAGTAAGCTGTTTACAGGTATATTAATATGCGTGGTGCTGTCGGTTTCGACAAACGTTGAAAGATATTGTTCGGCATCATGTGATTGAATAGTGAAGTTGTGCAGCCAGTTGGATCCTTTCGTCATAGACTTCAACGCTGGTGTTCCACACCTTATTTGTCACCCATCTTGTTTACGCGAAGCAAGAAGGAGAATTTGTTGCTAACCTGCTAAAGTGGTATGTATCTCAACAATCCCGAACGACAAACTACAGACGAGAACAGCTAAATGTATATCGAAGCTACTTCAGGATGAATTTCTGAAGGTGGGGAATGAACAGTGAAGAAATATATCTCAATGGGGGATCCGCCCTTGGTTTATATTTCTAACCAGCCACATAAGGGTATGCACTTTGAAGTGGGTGCTAATGATGATTGCGGAGTAATTTACCCCGCCTGGAAGTTTGCTGGCTTTCTTCTCCACCACGACCCGCATGTTGAGACACCAGTCCGGCAGAGGCTACGTATAAATAGTTCATAGCATTGAATCCTGAAACTGTACCTGAACCATGCTGCTCAAGGAATAGATCCTAGATGCTAGAACCTATGAGAGATCCACTTAACTCTATCCCAAGGGCAAGTGAAATACTGGACCATACGCCGCTCTTTCCTATTTGCCAACAGGAACTATGCGCTGAAGCAAATATGACAGCGGAAGTGGAGAGGGTAGGGCGAGGAGGAGAATCTTCAGTGTTGAAGCATCTTTTCGTCATAGCGGTTTAGAACCTCAGTGCTGATGGTTGGCGATCATGCATTGAACATGACGGGAGTGCCACTGCAACGGAGCAGATATGAAAGAGAATCTGAGAGCGGCTCAACAACGACATCCAAAGGGTTGCGAGGCGATACGACATGTAAGCATCAATCACATCCGCAGCCTCGCATTCGAAGGGATTATCAGCAGAATTTCTGCTGACTCTTGAGGCCTCGAATCCCGTTCCTCCGCGTGCGCGCTCATCGCACCTCTTTTCTACGGTTAGACTGTAGATATGTACTCCAATTTTCGACACCACTGCCCCCTCGCCGCCATTTAAGGTGACCCACGAGACAATAGTTTCCTAATAGGAGCTTGAGTTACTCTCCGGAGCCACGCCACCGTAGTGACTGGCAACCAAGGGCAAAGATGATGCTAATGGTCGTGGCTGGCTCCGTTACTTTTTGATGAAGAAGAGAAAATGGGAGGGCGAGGGTGCCGCAAAGATTTTATTGCGCGGCGGTGCCAAGACGCTTACTGGGAGAGGCTAGGCGCGGATTGGCACGACTTTCGACAGCAGAAAGAGCACTGGGAGTTCAGAGAGAACAATTCGAGAATAAGTACATATCATGACAAGCGTTGGCGCGGGTGACTTGGACACGCGATATTTTCTCCAGCCCTATATTATGAAGAGGGAGGTGGTGCTTGCCAGTCATCCAAATCTAATGCTTCCTCAAATCGTGCCAATGTCATAGTTTTGGCATTCTATCCTGGAGTAGCCAGGCAGGTCTACTGTGTGGATTATTTTACACTTGTTGCCAAGTCACCCAAACTCCGATGTGCGTGATATTCCCATCGCATGGCATGTCCAGATCACGGCACCACAATTTTCTCATCATCGACATACTCCTGCTCCCGAATCCCGTCCTTCGTTATCACCTTGACCAAGACTCCCTTGAAGTCGATCGGAAGACGCCTCTTCAGCTCCTGGGTGCACATGCGCAGGATGTTCATGCCCTGGTCGAAATCGATGTTCGGATGGTGGTGCTTGTCTAGTATGGAGAGGCAGTAGTATCTAGACCAATGGTTAGCTTGGGTTTAAACATGACTTGGATCAAGAGAACATACTGAGCGTATCCGTGTGCAGCATATGGCAGGGGAGCCAAGCTCGCCAGGTAGTCGATCCAGTATAATGAAGGCTTGTCCGCAATAACGTCGTAGCCTCCAAGAAGCAAATTCACAGTGTACGGCTTCCTCGATCGCAGCGCCCGGGCAAGCTCTCCTCGGACGAAGTTGGCAGTGGCAGCGGGTGACAGCTCCATGTTGTTGCGCATCGAGTACAGTTGGATGTTGGCTTGGATGTATTCGGCGAATTGCACTGCACCTATGTCAGATATGATGACCCCCGGAATGAGCTCTGTAGCTAGAGAAAGCGGGTGTAATCCATACCAGTATCACCGGCTTCGCCAGAGAATGCCATCAGCGAGTGCGGGTTGAGGTTTCGTGTCTTGTCGTCGGTGGCCTTGAGAACCGTGGCGCCTCGCATGGCGGCTTTCGACGCAGCGATGATGGTGAAGTCTTTGCCGGTTATTCCGAGGAGGACCTCCCTAGCTCTAAGTCAGAAACACGCTCTCGTAGCAGCGTGTGAGTCCATACATGATGATTGCAGCTTGAGTTTGTGGATGTGATGGGATTTGGCGACAGGGTTCCTTCGGCGGACAGAAGCTGCTCGTTCGGGGGATTGGCGAGGAGTAGAGGAAAATGGAGTGGCTCGAAGATCCAGAGACAAATAGAGAAGGTTGCGTGGGAAACTTCGACGAGGTAGTGTTTGGAGAGCTCGACAAGGCACTCACTGACCGCGACGCATGTGGCCCGAGCTCCCTACTTGGCGTGTTTGCAGCGTTTGAATCCAGCCCACTCTGACCAGCCAATGGGAAGCGGGTAGCCAAATTTGGCCGGCGCGAGCATTTTTGACCAATCACACGCCGGCTGGCTAGCTATTTCATGTGAGGTCCTGTGAACGAGAGAGAGCTATGCTGCCGGTAGTCGTGTAAACAGTCGGCTTGCAATGTGAACTCTCCTTCATAATTGTGTAGGGTAACATTTACTCATTTCTGACAAGCTTCTACGCCCGCGGACACGGTATTGGCTGTGCTGCGAGGCCGAACACTCTGCATCATCCTCCCAGTGCAACCCCACCAAAGCCCCTCAACAACCATTTTCATTTCTGCTACAGACACAAACCCAACACACCACCGCTCCACTTTGCTTTTTTTCGAACAACCCGACCATAAAATTTGCACGTAAGTCAAACACTCTTCTAATTGCCTCGTCCGCGGCCGATTCCGTCATCCCGCCATCCCGCATCCCGCATACCCCCCATCTAGAGCCCTGCCAACGCAGACCAAACCGTCTGGGCTGAGGTGCTCTTATCGACACTGCTTTTTCCTGCGACTGCGAGCTTTTACCTGCCGCTTGACATCACCAATCTTCATCTATATATTCTCTGCATCTCCCCAAAGCTCACTTCATCACCAATTGCCCGGTCCAAAGCCCAGTCTCAGCTAACACCACCAACTCCAAGCCAACATGCCCATCAGCAAGATCCACGCTCGCTCCGTCTACGACTCTCGCGGAAACCCAACCGTCGAGGTCGACATCGTCACCGAGACTGGCCTTCACCGTGCCATCGTTCCCTCTGGAGCTTCCACAGGTGCAGCCGTCCGATCCGTGAGCTAAGGGTGGCCTGATAACAGCCGACTGATACATTCCGCAGGTTCCCACGAGGCTTGCGAGCTCCGTGATGGCGACAAGACGAAGTGGGGCGGCAAAGGTATAGATCTTGATTCTCTGTCAGATGAGGACGACACTGACGCTCGTATAACCTAGGCGTCACCAAGGCCGTAGCCAACGTCAACGATATTATTGCGCCCGCAGTCATCAAGGAGGCTCTCGATGTCAAGGACCAGTCAGCCGTGGACGCCTTCTTGAACAAGCTCGATGGAACGGAGAACAAGACCAAGCTCGGTGCGAACGCTATTCTTGGTGTTAGCATGGCCGTCGCGAAGGCTGCGGCTGCCGAGAAGGTACGCGTGTAGATGGAAATGTTCCCAGGGCAATGAACTGACAGATGATAGGGCATCCCTCTGTATGCTCACATCTCGGATCTCGCTGGCACTAAGAAGCCATACGTCCTCCCCGTGCCATTCCAGAATGTCCTCAACGGTGGCTCTCACGCTGGTGGCCGTCTAGCTTTCCAGGAGTTCATGATCGTTCCTAGGTGCGTTATTTTACTCCCGTCTCTTAACGGCCGAGCTAATCATTCGACAGCGAGGCCCCTACCTTCTCCGAGGCCATGCGCCAGGGCTCCGAAGTCTACCAGAAGCTGAAGTCTCTTGCCAAGAAGCGGTACGGACAATCTGCAGGAAACGTCGGTGACGAGGGTGGTGTCGCTCCCGATATTCAAACCCCCGAGGAAGCTCTCAACCTGATCACCGACGCTATTGAGGAGGCTGGATACACCGGCAAGATCAAGATCGCCATGGATGTCGCATCCAGCGAGTTCTACAACGTCGAGGCGAAGAAGTACGACCTTGACTTCAAGAACCCCGACAGCGACAAGTCCAAGTGGCTCACCTACGAGCAACTGGCCGATCTGTACAAGTCTTTGGCGGAGAAGTACCCGATCGTCAGCATCGAGGATCCGTTCGCCGAGGATGATTGGGAGGCATGGAGCTATTTCTACAAGACATCCGACTTCCAGATCGTTGGGTAAGTGCCTTGGCTGCAGTCTACAAACTCTGACTGACGGCAAAATCTAGTGATGACCTGACGGTCACCAACCCAACCTTCATCAAGAAGGCTATCGAGTTGAAGTCTTGCAATGCTTTGTTGCTCAAGGTCAACCAGATCGGCACTATCACTGAGGCTATCCAAGCCGCGAAAGACGCCTTTGCTGCTGGATGGGGAGTCATGGTTTCTCACCGATCTGGTGAGACTGAAGATGTCACCATTGCTGATATCGTCGTCGGCCTGCGCGCTGGTCAGATCAAGGTACGCTTCAAAACTTTCAAATGATTACGCCTTTACTGACAATTTCCAAGACTGGTGCACCTGCGCGCTCCGAGCGTTTGGCCAAGCTCAACCAGATCCTCCGCATCGAGGAGGAGCTAGGCGACAACGCCGTCTACGCCGGCCAGAACTTCAGGACCGCCGTCAACCTATGAAGAATTCTTCCAACTAGCCGTGCTATATGTAATGGAATGACAAAAAGGATATGAATATTACGAAGATTGGACTTTAGTAGAGTTCTACATGCAATACAAATTCCATGATCAAATGTTGACGAATGAAGCAGCCTGGTGGTGTTGTCACGGACAGGAGAATTCCGTTCCGCCCGAAGTGGCAAGTCGACCACGTGATGCCTTTAATCTCGACCCGTCTCAGGCCGGAACTTCTTCCTAAGAAACTTTCCAACTCGAAATTCTCACATGAATATTTTAAGGGATGGCCCACTATGCATTCCCGTGTCTGAGCAGTGTCAACGCATCTAATGTCTCACAGTAGTCTGCCATAAATTCCTCTCAGTGGATCATTCCATCGACTGTCCTAACACCTACGCGCGAAAACTTTAGGGCAACCGCAAAGATCTCTGTGACAGCTACAGTAGAGCTTGATGGGACTAGGCCAACCATTTACCTCGAGGTGATAACTCATTGCCGTTTAGAAATCTCTCTGCGAATATTCTACCAAACAGCTGCAGCTGCAGCGTTCTGCGCCATTCTGCATTCCATATGTCTCGATTCCAGGTATATCTTGAGCTTGTGGACTTAGACTGAAAGATTTAAGTAATTGACGTTCCTGTCTGCCTTCATTGTCATCTACATCTTGCGTTTTGCCTTTCCGCACTGTCAACTCACTTTCTGCCCCTCAGCCGAATCTCCCCATGTCCACTCAGCCGGCATCATATCAAAAGTAAGTCCTATCTCCAAGGTGCTGAAGTCGACTTATATTCTTCTTCTTCTTCTTCTTCTTCTTCTTCTTCTTCTTCTTCTTCTTCTTCTTCTTCTTCTTCTTGTTGCTACTCGTACTTTCAGAACCTTAGCCTCACGACTTGAAGCCTTGCAGCATCTCAAAATTGCCTGTGATATCGGCTCAACGACATGTTCGACCGCTGAAACCACTAACATCCCTACTTCCATCTTAATGCCCAGTAGAGTAATGCTCGTCAAATTCATCGACAACGTCACTGTCACAACATATCCTGAGCGCAAAACGGCAACCAACGCAACCTCGTCTATTCCACTACCTAGCAGCACACCCTGCGACGTTCTGGCTGTCACTGAAAATCCAGCGAACGTTCCTACACGACTACATTCACGGTTGTCTCTTCGCATTCCTGCTCGACGGGATAGATTATTTCAACCCTCTCCAACCCCCTCAAAAGACCGAAAGCCCTCCTCCACTACAACTATCCTCCCTACACCCTACCTGTCACAAATGCCAGCACAACACCACCACCGCCACCACATCCAAATACAAGTCCGCTCTCCCATGTGCTAGTTTTTATACGTTCAACCACTCAACAGCACTGAGTTTCGAGTCTCACCCCACAGTCTCCGGAGGTGCAAAAGTTCACGAAGAGGGTTCGGTAGTCAATGGTAAAGTGTGAGGCGCTGGGGCGGGCGGTCATTAGCCATGTGGCCTGGTTGATTGTTATGCTGTAACTTGTGCTTTCGAGCTACGGTAAGGTGTGTATTGTGCAGGTCATTGTCGTTATCCGTCTTTCTCCACCGATGTGCACAATGCGACAAAGAGGCTTTGTTCTACTATCCTTTCGTTTCGAATTACTTGATTGAAATGTATTGTAGGAGTAGTAGCATGGCTGGCGTCTTTGTTCTTCATTCCTTTGTCCTATTGTCTAATTGTAGTACTCTCCTCCAAGCAAAAACACTATATAATGGCGCATAAAACTCCTGTGATTGCTCTTAATCATCCACCCATCAACCGTTTTCAAGCAGATCGTTTTGACGGCGAAGCACAATTCGAAACTATTAAACGAGACGAGACGAAGTTAATACAGTACAGTTATAGCAGTCATCGAGTCATCGACCGACGACTTAGCTCAACGATAAGCTAAGAGGTACGTACCCTCCACTCCACATCTACAGCGCCTACACTCCCACAAAGGGAACACAATATCGAGGGTGCATACCCTTTGACCTCTTCCACACACGATAAGTTCCTTCCCAACACCTCCTCCACCCCTTCATTTTATCATCATCTTTCACAATGTCAACTCATCACAAGCACAAATCCACCCTACACATCGCCAACCCCTTCACACGCACCCAATCTCGCGTCCGCCGCAATACGCGCGACAGTAAATGGATACCCACCTCCTTCTCTACAACCCCTAGAGCCGTCCGCCCCTCACCTCGGTGTCGCATCCAACTCACAAACCCCGTCGTTGCCTGCCCCTCCAGCCAATCCGCCTCAATCCTCTCCACCACCTCATCTGTTCAACAATCGCAGCACGATTCACTGATAGCAAGCAGCGGTGTTCTGAGTCCAGCGAGCAAGTATTCAGAGTACAAAGCAAGTCAGGCGTTCATCTACAACAGAACCGCTGTCCGGGACACGAATATACGTGTCCCTCCCAGCTCAGCGGGGAGGGTCAAAGAGAAGCTGCTTCCGAAGTCGAAAGCCAACTTCGTCGTCTCAGAAATGCACATTTCTCCTCTGTCGCCGAATTTCTCTTCGAGGAGAGATAGTCCTGTGTCTGAAATCGTGGAGCTGGGATGGACGCATGTGCGATCTTCGGTTGCGCCAGGGAAAAAGGGAGATGGAGAGAAGGAGGAAGGGGAGGCTATCACACCCTTCCCGGCTTTCGACAACACCTATGCACCCTCGCACCCTTCTTTGAAGAAACAGGCCGGCGATTATCAGAACACAAAGAAATACAAGAACCCCCCACCCTTCAGCGAGAAGACCTCGAAAGAGCTCCATCCTCCCTCGGATCTAGTTCGCCAGTATGAAACCGGGAGAGAGAACAGAAGCCTAGCAAGTATCTACGACCGCGCACGAGAGATCTACCACACGGGTCCGGAAGGAGAAGGCCAGAAAGTATGGAGTCTGATCAAGAGGATGAGGAACGAGAAGGGAGCGAAGAAAAGGGCAAATAGACAGCGGGAGCAATTCTTGACGACGGGAATAGCGGAGAAGCCTCAGAACCTGGAGGGACCGCCGTTGAAGGATCGTGCATATCCACGTTTGCCTCCGGAGGCTGAGCGGCTGTATCCGCTTTCACCTGTGAGCGAGTTTGCGAGGGTTCAGACAGCTTCGAGACCCAAATCTAAAAGGCAAGAGAAGGATCGTGCATTTGAAGATAGCACACGCTTTCCCTCCCTCTCTTCCCTTTCCTCCTGTGAATTACCTCTCGGCGCCTCCGCATCTGTGCAGTACGATGCACATAATGTGATCGTTGATATGTTTACGCCGGGTCCACGCATCCCACACCTACAGCCCGCGCCGCGATCGAGGAGAGAAACAAACCGAAAAGAAGTCTCAGGGAACAAAGTGGACATTAACAAGAAGTTACCTGCAGTACCGCCACCACCGCCAGTGCCAGCGAAGAATGATGACCGTAAAGCTCAAGCCCCGGTAAGTTTAACCGATGCTCGATTGAGGACGAGAAGATTTGCCACGCTGGAGGATGTACAGCAGCAGAAACCCAACAATACCCGTAGCCCGGCAGAGGACAAGAAGAGCAACGAGCGTCCTGATATCCGCGCATCTCTACAGAGAGCGCATAAAGAAGACAGTTGGATCAGGAAACTTGGGCATCTGAAGGTACCAACCAGCATGCATGAGTACACGCACGCTGACAAGAATCTCACTAAAAGACAGGACAGGCTCAAAGCAAAGATCTCGGCCCCGCTACCAATGGCAGCGGTCGGCGGTCGGATGGTCAACATCGCTGCTGAGAGCGGAGGTGTAGGGGGTCCTGCGGCTGCGATTTCGTTGCCGTGGCGGAATGGCGTCCTAGTGCAGGTAGGGGAGAATGAAAAGAAGAAAGAAACCCCAGTGCGCCCAGAGCGATGGGCGGATGGACTCGCAGGAGAAGAAAGGAAGAAACCCAAACCAGCAAATAATTGGATAGAGATGACCCGAAGTCCAGTTGACGACGCCAGTAAGTACCTCCGTTCTCATGGCCACGCGAAGTCAAAGAACCACCGCGATTCTGACGCTAGTTTTGCGTGTCAAGGCATTCCGGGTTGAACTCATCAATACATCACCGCTTCATAGTCTGTCATATGGCCCACAGTCAAGTGGACATGTCTCTCAGTACAATCGACATGGTTCACGTGAGCCGGGGCTGCTACCACGTGCTGGGCATGCTGAAGACGATGACGTGGCTCTGGTTCCCGCTCCCTTGTTCTGGGATGGGAAGACGGGTGCTAAGATCGGAGACGATAACGAGGAAGCAAGGGGATGGAGCCAAATAAGGGATACCAGGTTCTATCAGCTTTATGGTGACTTGTTGCATGAGTATCGAGCTGATTCTTAGAACAGAGAGTACCGGTATACCGTTCGTTGGTGTCTTGTGAGATCCACAAATAGATGGTGAGAGTTTGGGTGGGGTAAGTCTGGTAAGGGAGGCTCTAAGAGGACAGGTTCGCGTCTTGCATAGGGCGGAAGCTATCTTCGGGCCGTTTGGTGAAGACCCTGTTTCTGTCTATGTTATTCTTGTCTGTACGTACCTGCATCTGCGTTGCATTCAAGGGATCGTCTCCACGCATTCTCTTTACTATTCTAGCGTTTCCTCACTCAAGGTGTTCAGGAACAATATCGAAATTGCTAATTATACTCCAGGTTTGCCTGCAGAGAGTGAGATCACAAAACGAGTGACGCCGTTGTCGTGAGGGCCACGAGGCAGGAGGGATTCAGCAGCGGGGGTCCGGTAACTGCAACGGGCAGAGAAGGCTGAAAGTAATATATGAATGTCCGGGGGTTGGTAGTGAAAAAAGTTAAGCGATGGCTGGATGAGGATTGGATTGTTTCGAAGCGGATGTGCGAACCTTGCAGCTGCAGGTTTGCGTGTGAAGGAACGCATGTTCTTGGTCAACCAAAATAAATGGAGTCTGCGTAAATCATGAAGGGGAATATGGAGGTGAGCATTTTCCATGGCAGTCTGGCTGGGCGTAAGTGAGGCCTTGCTAATCAGTGGCGGTGGACCTGCAGCTTTCGCGGGAGGGACGGGCCTTGCGTGAGGCGTTGATGTTGGTGTGTTGGTGTGTTGGTGAGTGGACTTGTGCCGCCGTAGGGTCGAGCATCGGTGAGAACGCAACGATGCACGCGATGGAGTGGAGCCATGAGGTATTGCCCAAGGCGGGGGAGTGTCCACCAAAGTGCGCCTGCGCTGTCTGTCTGCGGAGTGATGTGCAAGGCTAACTAGTGCAAGGCGGCCTGATCCGTCTGGTCAGATATGAGCCCAAAAATAGCCGTGCGCCCACGATTTGGGGTGTATCGAAACTGGTTTCGCGTGCAAAGAATCATGGCTAAATGGCCCAATGCGACGAATTATTGCCACGGGATAGATTGCGACGCGGGCTAATTTGCGGCCATGGGTTGTTTGGTGTGATTCGAGTGCAGCCGTTTGGTGGCGCGCTTCGATGTTCATGCCTTGATCCCGGGCCCGCCAGATTTCTCGCGTGTGCGCCAAGTGCTGACGGCAAGAGTCAAGAGGCAGGCAATTCATCTATCCGAAAGTGGGCGGTGCCGGTGGAGGGTGAGGGCGTGCGGGCAGAGGGGGCCTTTATGTCAGGCCACAGTGAGCTCAGTGTCGTCGAGTTCTGCGGAGGAACAGACAAGTAAAAGTAACATGAAGGGGACTCGAAGCAAGCTCAGGACTCGACAGCGCATCGCTGGACACAATGGTGGGGCGTCTCCAAGCTAACGGCGGCAAGCGGGGCGCCTCCGCCCAAGCTCAGGGCATGCGCGATCTGTTTGGCTGTTTGGTTCATGCGCATGCGCAGGGTCAAACATGCTACTGCTGGCCGTCCACCATTCACAGCCCGCCGTTGCGTTTTGCGCAGACAGAGCGCTTACACAACGGCCCCCCATTGGCCGTGGATCGACGCCAGCAGCCTGGGCGCGTCCTGCAGTCCCGAGAGGCATGAGGCTGGACGAGAGAACATGTTGCGCCGAAAGCCCCCAGCGTGGGACGAGCCAGGAAACAAAAGCGCCCTCGACAAAAGCCTCTGCAACGTGGAGAGCGCAGAAGACGACGACACCGACGGCGACGACACCGACATATCCACAACGACAACCAGCTTGCCCGCTGACTGCAGCACTATCGCAAGCGTCCATCCATCAGCGTCAGCACGCTTCAACACCAAGAACGTCTGTCTGCACGCTGCGTGGTGAGAGCCGCTGCAGTGCGCCGGTCTGGACGCCCACCCTTTCTAATCCTTCATTGCCTTCACCCGGGCGTCTATTTCTGGGCCCCAGTGCACCACTCACTTCGCTCCCACCTCTGCGCGCCATCGACCTCGCTCGTCTCCCCCACCGAGCCTATCAGCGCCCGTTGTGCCCTCGTGCAGAAGCGTCCGTTGGCGCCGCACTTTTAGACGTAGGTGAGTACCCGCCAGCCTTTATTCCGACTCTCTCCACCTCAATCCGTGCTCTCCCCTCCTGCCCAATCCACGAGTCACTCGCCGAAGCGCCCGACCAGACAAAAGGCCAGCGCTTCGCCTCTCCAGTGCAAACTCTCTCCTCTGGCCAGCAGGTCTCTCTTCTGTAATACTTGTTCTCTGTCGTCTCTTCACTGCATCCATCCTTGTGCTGCGACTTGCCAAAGCTGGGCTGGATACAAGTTGCTTGTCCTTCACATAGACCTTCCCACTCTCTCTGTCACTCTCTTCGCACCCCCGCCCCAATTCATGCCACTCTCACGGCACTTTCCCGTCTTGTGAACCTGGATTCGTCTAGAATGGCCGCCAACGATAAGAAGATTACTGCAGTTACCACACTTGAGAAACGCAACTCCAGAGACTCGCTCTCGCCCTCCGTTAAGACACCCCGCGCTGCCCGCTTCGCCGAAGCAACCTCAGTATATTCGCCCGTCGACGCACGATCGCCCTTCGCGGACCCGCCGCTGAACCACTACAAGCCGCAACCCCAAGTATCTGACGTGGGCTTCGGCTACGTCCAGAGCGTCGAAATGGAGGAAACCGACAAGAAGTACCTTCCTCCACCAACCCCAATGACTCCAAGCCACCTCAAGAGCGCACTCAAGTCGCCCGGCGCGCCACCGCGAACGCCCGGCGCTGAGACCATGATCCTTAGCCCCACGTTCCGGGAAGAGCAGATCCTAGAGAAGCACGAGGAGTCGACCGAGAAGGAGCAAGCACAAGACTTGGTATGTAGCCTACTCACGCTCATGTGGAGATAGCAGAACGCTAACGGCAAGCAGAAAGTCAAAGTACGGGTACGAATAGCCAAGATCTTCCTACGAGGCATCAACTTTGCCTGCTCTTTGATCGTTCTTTCCATGCTTGCCACCGCCTTTTCCATCTTCAACGCCACAAGAACTCTCCCTCCCCGGAACAACCTCCCCGCTTGGGCCGCCAACACCAAAATCTGGCCACAAGTGACCCTTCTTGTCATTGCCTGCATTTCGCTTGTCATGTCCATAATCGTTATGATTGCCTATTCAAGAGGAGGCCACAAGAGAGCAGAGAAGGTTGCAGCGTATTACACCGTCTTCGCCGTTGGCTTCTTCATCTTCAGCATCATTATGTGGGCTATCGGTGCTGGAATTCTCAACCAGAGTAAATCCCAAGGCAAGGGCAAGGACATGTGGGGCTGGTCATGTGTAGACAACAAGCGCAGACATTTGTTCGAAAACGATGTTTCTTACGCGCTTATGTGCCGTCTTCAGGTACGCACCTTTACCGTCTCCTCACTAATTTCCTGTACTAACATCCAGCCCAGAACTGGTCGCTTGTCTGCTGCATCATTGAAGTTGTTATCGAGACGCTCTGCATTATCATCTACGCCATCGTTTTCTACCGATTCTGGTCCAAGAGGAAGCTGAGGAAGTCCATGGCCGTCCGCGACAAGGCTCGCTCCGATCTCTACCTTGCACAGCTCCGCTCACAATCCGCACCCAACACTCCCGGATTCGGCCCGCTATCTCCTCGCTCCGGCGGATGGAGACCCCCACCAGGCCATCCTCACTACGTCGATCCGCTGTCCGCCGCCGAGAATGGCGAAAGCGACAAGCCACAGTTTGCGCGCGAGATCGCACAACCGCAACCATTTGCGCTCAAGGCGCCTCCGATCAGGATCCAGGGCGCAACCCCCAGGGTTGAACAAGACGGTTTCTCCGCCCCTCCCAGGAGCAACACCGTTTCTCCACCCTTACCCCCGGTCTCACCCGGCTTCCAAGAGAGGCACAACGACCACGTTTCAGCAGCGCCCGGCGAGCAGCAGTACGCTGCTGTTCCCATTCCGGGAGCATACACACCACTCGCTTCACCTGCACACCCACCACCACCCACCTTCGATTTCGGTCCCGGCGTGACAGGGAAGCAGTAAAGAGCGCACGCGTGTATATCAAATTTCCAAGCTGCATTGCTACGGTAGCGTTGCGTTTTCTTTCTCTCTACTTGGGTTCTGGTCAAGGGCATGGCTGGCAATCTCCTGGTAAAACCTGTACATGATTCTTCCACTTTTTTTTAGGCCTTGGCCGCATTTCCTTCTATCTACTACCATCTCTCGTTGATAATTCCGCTATTTCCTTTGGTGTTGGAAACTGGCTTTTCTTTTTGATACCTTGATGCCTCTCCTTATCTGGAAAAGGGGAGGATGGTGCTGGGGGTGAATGACACAAAGTCAGTTGTATAGCAGAGTAATCGCTGAGTGCGATGTTGAGACAACGATAAGAGAATCAATGTGAATGAAGATATCCAAATCACTTTCTGATCCAAATTTCCACCTCGCGATGATGTGAGATTCCTGTATCAGAATTGCATTGAGATCTAATTTTACCATCAACACTAGTACCCAAATCCATCTTCATCGTTTTTGCCACTTGTCATCCTATTCGTAAATTGGAGCCTTTGAAAATCTATCCAAGATCCTCGGCACATCTGGCACGTTCTTCGATATCACATCACCAACACTCCACTCAGCGTCTCGCCAAACCGGGCGGGCCTTCAAACGCTATCGATTTCAACAAACCCATTCTGTCCCATGCATGGGAAACCACGTTCGAGGGTCCGCCTATGCGGCCGGTTTGCCAACCGCCGGGGCAACGTGTGGATGTCGCTAGCCGCCCGGTAACGGTCGGGCCCCGGGAACGCGCAAAAGACAGGGCGTGAACCACGGCGCGAGGAGAGGGGATGGGAATGCAAGGGTGGGGCGCGTGGCGGGGTGTGGATTGGGACGTGTGATAGTTTGAGTTTGCGGGCTGGTCAGTGGTGGGTTGATAGTACCGAGATGGAGGAAAAGAGATTATCGGTGTAGAGGGGTGGTACAGAAACATCATAGCAAGGGATAAGTTCAAGACTGTCTCACTAAGGGCTGATGCCTCATGATATCCACACCATGGTAACGAGAAGGAGGGCAAGTAATGGGTGCTACAGAAACAACCTCTCATTCAATAATTCAACGAACGCTCAAAATGTCGACCGCAGACAACAATTTCATTAACGCTAGACCACTAGTAGTTGAAGTTCAAAGACATATGTGTACCCTCCCCGCACCAAAACCCATA
This sequence comes from Beverwykella pulmonaria, assembly GCA_001599595.1. Classification (NCBI taxonomy): domain Eukaryota; kingdom Fungi; phylum Ascomycota; class Dothideomycetes; order Pleosporales; family Melanommataceae; genus Beverwykella; species Beverwykella pulmonaria. The sequence goes on from BCHH01000004.1 coordinate 2,329,253, forward strand.
ATTCAAACCACACTGTTTGTGCCTGTCTACGCCGCCGTCATGCGGCGAGGTGGTTCTTGCTCGCCACTCGCGAAGGCGGCGAAGCTTCCGAGTACAACACATATACACGCACACAGCATCGTTCGACGTCGACATAGCCTCCTTCTCAGACCACCTATCTATCTATTCCCTTTCCGAGCCACCGTGCGCGGAAGCTGTCGTCGATGGAACTCCGACTCGGAAGGAAGAAGGAAGCATAAAGCCCCCGAACGTTATGTCTGCGCCACACCTAAAAACGTCAACATATGTTCGACGGTCGTGAATGCAACTTTGCGAATTTTGTTGCACATTTGACCTACATGTCAGGACTCTGCAGGAGGAGATGGCGCGACGGTTTGCAGCATGAAGGCGAACATTTGGAATACATATTCTGCAGTGCGTATGCACGGCGGCTTCTTGCCGCTGGAACCCTGGCGAGCAAGTGGCGGCTGGTGGGCATCCGTTTGAGGGCCGGCGGTTGGGTCTCCTAGTATTGCTATAGCTACTATTCAATATCTCTACAATGGCACGTAAATGGATAAAGACTACTAATTAATGTGCTCTCCAAGCGAGCCGGTTATCTGTGCCCTCCTTGAGGGAGAAGGTACTGCAGAATGCCTCTTAGGTCTATGCACAACATAAAGGACAAATATTTAGCAAGCGGATGGGAGCCGAGTTATTTGGGCTGCTCTATCCCTCTATATGCGATAATTCTGCGTATATTATCGACCAACTGACCTCTTCCTATTTCCTCTTTTAATTAGCACTGTATTCCCAGTTTGAAAGCAAATGTAGGTAAAATCACAAGATCCAGTCTTTGCTCTGATTGGCTTGAGCAGCACGCGAGGCGCAGATGTGGCGCACCCTTTCATCTGTATATAAGCTTGATCGCATCCCCTTTCCTTTGTACATACAGAACAGATAACACAATAGACACCATAGGCTCCATTAAAGGCGAGCTTTGTGTCACCGTGGTTATCAACGGAGCTAAACGGTATTTATTACCGGCAGCAAATTAATTAACGCTCGGAGACGGTTGTCATTCAGTGAAGCGTCCAGGTCACCCATATCAACTACGACCAAGAGTCCCAAGGGTTGGATCTAATACTACATCTCGGGATATATGATAACCCACTTGTTTATATTCAACGATACCCATGATTTTACCCACTATTCTAAACAGCGTCGGTGGAACTCTGGTATGTTCTGATGAATGGCCGTGTCATCATCATTACCTTAAGGTACTTTTGGCGCAATATTAAGAAATCTGAAAGAAGTGCTCCGAGCAAGACGGAAAGGCGAAATGTTCCCCATTAGGATTTTTATACATTGTCCTTCATAGCCCTATCGCTCTGCCATTATGCTTCTGCAAAGTAGTTGTGTATTTAGCTTGCAATTGGCACATTCTTTTACTTTGAACTACGCCAGATGTCCTCTTAAATCCACTGCTAGGAGAGAACTCCCGATATGGACCTAAGCGCCTATGTGAACGAATGGAACCCAGTTCAACTCATCTTTAGTCCCTGCATACGCATTCCGGTACGATAAAGTCGCGTGATACAAAGCTTCTGCAACATCTACATTTTGATGTTCACTTTCCCCATTCACGAGTTCAGCGTAAAATGATTTGGCTATTTCCCCAGCAGCAGCATCATTTGCCCCAAATAATGTGGCTATGACATTCCTAAACCCTAGGCTCTGGAAGGAATTCCCAAGGTTGATGGCTTCGTTTGTCAGCTGCCCATCGGGGTCAATTTCAGCCGTGGAACAAGCAGATAGGTAAGCGACCAGACCAGCGTTCTGAGCTGCCGTCATGCTCCCCGACGCCAGATCAAAGTCGATCACCATCTCGAGATCCACCACTGTCAACATTTCCGCCTCCTTGTTGGCGTCAAGCAGCAATAATCCGCTCTGAGACGGATCATAACCCACACTTTTGCCATGACAAGCGAAATGGACAAATGTGTGTTCTGGTAAAAGCCTCAAGACGTACTCGGGGATTGGAGGATTCAGATGGGATAATCGCGAAACATCATCTCTATTTCCCGGGGGTGCAAAGATTGCTTGAATGGCTGCTTCTTCGGCGCTAGTGTCAAGATCACGATGCCCCGGTGGATTTTTAGATACAGTGGCCAGTAGCATCTTGCTGTGAGACAGTGAGTATGATTCGTTATTTGCAGCGGCTTTGGCGTTACGTTCTCGGGTGTATCGTAGAGCTTTAAAGGAGGATATGTAAGACGACTTGACTTGACTTATCGTGTTGTTTGTAGATCCTTGTTTATGATCTCCTGCAGCGTGAAGCGGTGCGCGACCAATAATGCCACTGGTTATCCACCAGACACGTTTGGTTGATGTTAAGGGAGTCGATTCGAGGATTGGCTTTACAGCAACTTCCCAGAGCCACAATAGGGCACTCGAGGCAGCTTTTTTCCCATTGACTTGCTGGGAAGGAACCCGAGATGCGAAGTCTCTCCTTGAACCATCATTTAGCGCATCCAAATCGGCCATTTTCTTGTGTAAGTCTTCGTATCTCATATTCCGGAGTTCCACTAATATAATATCTTCCGTGGTAACGATGATTGCATCCGATTGAACTCTGGACACATTGATGGTGATAATGGGTCCTTCGCTGGCAAGCGCTTTCATCTCTTCCTCTGTGAGCACTTGCTGGAAGTTCTTGAATGCATCCAACTCTCTGATCTCTTCTCCTATCTCAGCAAGGCTCAAAAACGTCGCCATTTGGACCATTCTTGAGTTGTAATATTCTTCTGAATCTCCCAGATTCTTTGTAGCCTTTGTCAATTCCCTTCTAGAATCTTCATATCTGCTAGCCAGTCTATTGTATTCATTTTTGAGAGCGGTCAAGTCTACCTTCAACCTGATCGATTCTCCAGATATGAGGCAGCGGGATGATTCGAGAGTCCGCAAAGCGCGCACTTGGGGCTTTACGACTTCATAAGCGTCGACTTGGGACTTTGCAACCAGCAAAGCAACAGACGCCGCGTATTCCGCCAGTTTGGACGATGGACGAAGTGCTTCTTGGGCATCTTGCGAACTCATCACATGCTTATGAACTTCTGGGAGAAGGGTAATGGCCTTCTGGAATACATCGTTTGCCGCGTAAATCTCTCCGTCGTCTAGGTGAAGAATACCACTCTGCAGAGCGGCTGAAAGCCGGACTGACAGCAGAGCATTTTCCATACTCGCAGCTGTGGTGTAGTTGCGTTTTGCTTGAAGCGTCAGTTCTTTGTCCGTGTGACCCGTATTGGAGAACTTCAAAATCTGCAAAGCAGCAAGATTTTCGCGCCACAAGCCCAATCGCCTGTCGGTGGTTTCGGAATTTTCGATAGCCTTATTGACCTCAACCATAGCTTCATCTAGTTTGCTCAGCAGTTCTGTTTTAGAAGCTGCCGTTTGCCCATCACCTTTGGTGAGCAATTGAGCTTGAGCCTGGAGGATGCGTGATTTCGCTGATGATATGTCCGACATGCTCTTTGTCGTGAGCTTCAATATTTCTTCCAAGAATTGAATGGCCATTTCTCCCCAATGAAGACTTTCAGTTCGTTCCATCATGCTACAATACCACAAACCCGTCATAATTTGCAACGACACTCTATTGTGGTCATCAGGTTTCAACAGTTCCTCTGCTTCATTTCCACAGTCAATCGCCTCATCCAGAAGCTGATTCGCTTTGACACTGTCTGTCCTCCTATAGTGCTGATATCCTGCTTCTAGTATCGCACCGCGGGAAGAGAGTAGCATTGCTCTCAATCTGTCGTTATCAGTACCTCTTGTGTACTTCGTGTTCACGTCTAACGCCATGTTTGAATATGCCAAGGCATATTTCAGACTGTGAGAAACGCCTCTGCTTCGAAAGTGGGCAAACAACACCATGCTGAAGTAGTAGTAGAAATCGGCATAATCGGGATCATCTTCAGGGATGCTCAGTGCTTTGATCTCCTTGAAACCGTAATAGGACCACACCAATGCGTTTTCAATTTCTTCGGGATATGGAGATCCCAAACGCTCGTACCGACTCATGAGAATTGCCCCCAGAAGACCATATGCTCGGATAATCATTTTTTTATCTGGCATCATGGGGTCCTCTTCTTCGCGCTCTCTTTGGAATTCTCGTTGGAAATTTTCTGTTTCCCTGAACTGCTCGAGATCAGGGAATCGTGTATCTCTGTTGTATCTAGTGGTGGCAACTTGGGCATGAACATCCCACCATCTTTTGGTTTTCTTTTCAAATGCTTCGATCGCGGATAGAGCATCCTGTCCGGTCGAGATGGCGTCCTCGAAGTCTTGTCGTCGGCCGGTTCTCATCGCCAAAGAGTCCCGAAAAGTACTCAAGCTAGCGAAAAGGGTACATCGATCTGTTCCATGGGGCAAGGTTCCAACAATTTCGTCGGCTTTTTGAATTACCTCTTGCAGGTCTTCCAGTTTTCCTTCCTCTTGATATTTTGAGAATAAGAGATCAGTTGTTTGATCCAACAATGGTCCGGGCCCAGCCATTTTGAGCTCCAATACGAATAGAAAATACGAATGTGATGAGTGAGTCTAACTCGAAGTATCATATATTGAGAAGTATAGCATTACCATATCGCAATTGAAATGGTTCACGCATCCATTCGGCGAAGTGGGGGGATTGCTGGGCTCCGCTCCCCATTACCTTAAGGTAGCCATCAGGCTGAACTTGTCCAAAACTGGAATAGTATTTCTTTTAGAGATATAATTAACCTCATTATTGGTGTAGAAGAAACCGAAGGCTTTTCAACCCCGCTTCGAATGCTGCAAATCAACCTTACTATTGGTGTAGAAGATAACGAAAGATTTTCTGCCCCACTTCTAATGCGGCTGAAAATAATTTTGAGCCCAATTTTGAACCCAATCTTGGGCATTGTCTGCCCTACAATCAGCAGTGGTGGTGGTACATAAGCTATTCAATCGACGGAGTCGCCTAACCGATTTGAACGAAGAATCTGGAGCCCATTTTTATGCAATAATATTGTAGACTTCGATTAGCTTTGGATATCACGGTATTACTGATAAAACAATGGCATTTGATGCCAGCAAGAGCTTTGCTGTCCTCGTAGGAATCAACTTGTACTCGGAGACGAATTCGGTAGAGAACTTGGCAGGATCCGTCAACGACGTGAACAACGTATCCAGATTTCTTCGCCAGGCACTCAAAATTCCCGCTGCGAACATCACAGAGCTGAAAGGGCAGGGCCCGAAAAAAGATATCACGGCCGGTGACGCTCCTACAGGAAAGAACCTAAAACAAATCCTGAAAAACCTGGAGGGAAAGCCAGCTGGTTCCTTCATCTTCTTCTACTACTCCGGCCACGGTGACTGGGACTGGGTGAGCGATCCTAAAGATCCTAGAGACAAATACGAGGTTCTTTGTACCTGGGAAGACGAAGTAAAAGACACTGAGCTTGGGGAGCAGCTGGATGTACTTGCTCAGAAACACACTGTACTCACGGTGTTGGACTGTTGCTTCTCTGGGGGCGCAGATCGCGCTTTTAGCGATGATCCGGAGCTCAAGTCTCGCTGGCTGGGTTTATATGACAAGGAAAGGGCAACAAAACGAAGCCAGCCACTAAATTTTGTGGCAAATACTGTCACCGCACCCGTTTCTATACATAAAGATCGGAAATACAACCTAATAGCCGCTTCGCAACCTAGCGAGGAGGCAAACGAAGTCAGTATAAACAAGGTTCGGTGTGGGTTGTTCACCCATTATCTCCTCGAATCGTTAGACGAACTCAAAAGCAATCTGAACCTCGCCACCTATGCTTTACTTCAGCAAAGTGTGGAAGCTAAAGTCAGACACTTCTTAGGAACCAAAAAAAAGAACCGTCAAGAGCCATTACTCTATGGACACCGCGATCGTGTCGTCTTCACTGCAGATACCAAGACTGTTGACACACCAGCGCTGTTGGCAAGTGTCATTGGCGCCTGGAATCGAACAGTCAAGTTGAATCGTGGGTTGACCGATGGTGTCCAGCAATGGGACAAATTTCTAGTTTATCCACCTGGAAGCGTGAGCTTTGGTGTCGTAGCAGCCAATGCAAACAGCCTCACCGAGATTCAAATCGAGAAAGTGGACAATCTTGAATCTGTGGCGATTTCGACCGGTACACCACCTATGTCTCTCTCAAGTGTCAAAATCGGATCGTTTGCTCGACTGTCGGAGAGAGTGAATGCTACGGCCATCAATATACTTATTCCGGAAAACAATGCAGACCCAGATCTAGAACGCATTCGACAAGATGCTCCGAGTCTCATTACACAGCACATACCTATGAAGCTTCAATTTGGACCACCAAGTGGAAACGACAACTTCGACATGGTCGTCAAGGTTGATAAAGACATGAAATTCGACTTTCAAACCCAAGCCGGCGATTCTATACCCAATCTACCATCCATCTCTGCCAAGGATCCGAATAACGTAAAGCAACTGATGGGCTTGCTCAAACACTGGTGTCTTTTTCAGCTAGCGGCCAAAGCCAGTCCCCAGAATACAAACAGAAAACCATTTGATTTTGAGTTCACAAAGACAAGAGATCCATCCAATCCGGCGTCATGGCAACTTCATTTCAAAAACAATCATTCTGGCCCATTGCATATCACGATTCTCAATCTCTCACCCGCATACGGTGTGCATGTTGTATTTCCGTTCCAGGAAGCAAGCAGCAAAGAAATCAATCCTGGACAAGAAGAACCACCGATCATTATTGATCCTAGCGTTCCTGAACTGCTTCAATCCAAGACCAGCCAGCAACCGGCATACGTTATGAAAGACATTCTCAAACTGTTTGTCACAACAAGACGGGCGAACTACAGTCAATATAAGCTTCCAAATCTCGAGAACGACCCTGCCAAATTGGAAGACGAAGCTTCACGGGGATATAAGCGGCGTAGTTTTCCAAGGATAGCGGATTGCATGATTGAAGAACTTGAAATCTTGACTCCAATTTAGCATTCTACCTCTGATCACTTCTGTCAATGATGGTAAGCCTGGTATACCGGATGGCAACCTGGCGACAATCTCTTTAACACTAAGCTCGCCTCTATCTTTGTGATAGAGAGCCTGTTGTGTTCTCTTGAGTTGTTTTGATTCTTAATACCATATTTTTTTGGCTCCATTTAGCCTCCCCTTCGCCTCTTTCCGTGACATTATAGTAGTCTCTATAGACTCTTGAAGTCGTGGCTGAAATTGAAAGGAGCGCCACCAGTGGCTAAAAATCCGCACTTTTAAAAGAAATGTATAAACGAGCTCAGAGGACTAAATCTGGGTCACTTGATGCCAGAAACCGGGTCATACGTCAAGAAATGAGCCACTGAACAGTGGAGTGGCCCGAATCCGGGACGCCAGTTGTCCCAGGCTTGCACAGCCCCAGCTCAGGTTACTTAGTCACTGCTCAGTTTTAAACCTTTGTATGCTTAGGCTCGGAAGCGGAAATGGACTTTAGTAAGGTCAGTTTTCCCCTAAGAGTATATCGCGTATATTATCGACCAACTGACCTCCCCCAATCCCTCTTTTGATTGGCAGTGGGGGAACACGAAGTGACTAAATCACATGACACCTGAGCCATGTTACCTCCGTACAGGCCCGGTACCGGCCTTACAGCTCGCCTCTGCGTTTTCTTCGTCTTCATGCTTACTCCTGTTAGTTTATTAGGATATAATGCTTATCATTTGAGCCTCTTCTATCCCCTTACAATTGACGGCGTGAAGAAGTTAGAAGCATGTGTGGAGACTGTCTAAAGCTATTGGAATCGATTCACTGTAGCGTGGAAACAGAAATACTGAGCAATTCCTAGAGATATTACTATTAAGTGTAAGGCCTCTGGTAGCAGGACGGCTCTTTTAGGGGGACTACGGCAGATCAAGGCAGGTAGAGTCGTTGGGTGGCACCACCCTAGACCTACCCCGCTCAGGCTATAGTAAGGTTGTAAGGGTTTAGCTCCTGATGGAGCGTAGGCACGACTACATTCACTTAATCACTAACCGAAAAGGCATGCACAAGTTGAATCAACACGATTCAGCTTGCGTAGTCGGTATTTATGCAGGAAGCGGTACCACACCGCTTTCTAGCCCACACGTAGACATATGCAAGGGTGGTATCGTATGACCTGGCATATATATCCCCGGATCGCTGCGGGCTCTGCTCGGTAGCGATTCGTTTGAGTATTCTGATGCAATTCGAATCTTACTCCGCTCTATTCTCTGTTACTATTGCCTGGTGACCCCTTTCCTTATATTAAAAGAGCTAGATTAGAAGAACTTTGGCCCTTACCTAGTAAGCAAGATAGTGTCTTCCCATGCGTACAAGCTCGGCCTGCCTAAATTAATAAAGTAGCTACACCCTGTCTTTCACGTGTTCCTGCTCTAACCTGCTGCTCCTAATTCTAATTCCCTGCTAGAACCGCGGAAACCTCCTCTAGAACTAATTAAGGTACAAGGAAAAGGCAAGTACTAGGTTAAGTAAATTAAAGACCTTTGCTACAACCGCAGACGTTAACTATAAGTATTTGGTTCAATGGACTAGCTACAAAGATACCTGGTGGGAGCCAGCTGAGGCGTTACGCGATAATGCCGCTGTTGATAACTTCCACAAGCAACATCCAAACAAACACCTCCCAAATAATGTACGAACAGAAGGGGAGGGGGGGAGCAACGGAGGGGAGGAGCGTACTGTCACGGAATGACGCTGTCAAGGGTACTGTATCCTACAGTACCTTCCGAACGACGAGCCTGACAAGTATCGTACTCTATCGCATCCTCGAAGTATTTAAAGACAATTAAGCTATAACTTATCCTTCGGAAGGCATCCAAACACCAGGGGATGGAAATATGAGATTCAATCATGAGATAGGGGAAAACAGGACTCAGAAAGGGCCAGATATGAAATTCCTCTTCATCCCTCGTAAAGCATTTTCACTCAAATTTAGGGTCAGAAGTCTTCTGGCTCTTTTAGGTTCCGTATTTTTCGCATGATAGAATGCCGTCGGAAGTCGGCTGATTTTAAGTCTGCAGCCAGAAAGCCGATCCGGCTCAATTAGTGAACATCCCTGCACCCCCGTTCCAAGGTTCCAGTTACTTAATCTTCAACTCCATGTTGCTCTGTAGTCTGCCTTGGCCATCGAATGTCTGATTGGGGTCACTTGTGTGGCGGAGCAACGCGAGATGCAGCTACGCCTCAATCAACTGCGAATGGGGCGAATGGGGCGAATGGGGGCGAATGGGTTGCCTTATTTAAAGCAATGTTTCGTACGGTATGATGTGACTCCAACCCCAAAGGATTGAATGTCCCAGAGCTCCAGTTTGCTGCGCCTACAACGTGCTGCGATAGAGCCTAATAATTGGCGCTAGCGCGTTGTTCATTCACTATGGCGGTAGTATTGTCGATCTGATGGCGGAGGAGAAAGATATAACGTGGCAAGCCTCTTGACCTACATTGCCTCAGAGCTTGCTAAAACTATACCTTTACTACTATAATCCTTCTAACCTAGCGGTACCGCTGCCACCACCGCAATGTCAAACCTAGACTTCCAGTGGATTTTTCCCTCTGCCTCACCAAACACGACCTCCTCTCTCAATTTCACCGCGCAGAATGCCACAGCAAACACCAACGTATTTGGTAAGCTTCCCGTATACGTGAATGACGCGATAAGGCTCGAATGGAACGATTCAACTTCCTCGGATCAGACTGCGAATATCCAGTATGAATGTGGAATAAGTAAGTCAGCTCCCTCATCGCCGCCAGAGCCCAAAGCATTCGTGTAGTACTACAAGCTAATTAGCACGTCCAGACCCAAACGGCTCTCGCTCCCGCATCGGAGTTGGGCAGCCATTTAACGGCCGACCCCCTTTTACTTGGACGTTTGAATTCATCTCCTCTCCCAGCCATTCTCCAACTCCATCGCCTTCAGAAAACTCCTCTTTCGTCCCTAGCTCTAGCCCAGCAGAAGATATCTGCGTCTTTTTCCACTACAACAACACCCTCGGGACATTTTACATCACGACCGCATTCAGCATCCTCAACACAACGCGCCAGGGTCAACCATATCTGTACACGATAGACAATCCTTCCGGCAGTCCAAGAACGGCTCCGAGCGTCCAGACGGCTAATTCCAGGCATGATCACTCGAAGCTAGCTGCGATTTTGGGGAGTGTCTTAGGATGTCTGGCGCTGTTGGTAGTGGTGATCGCTTTCGTATTTTGGTGGAGGAGGTGGTCGGCTAGGAGAAATCGAGTGGGGAAAGGGCTGATGGGAGATGACACGCATGTAGAGCTGGAGCCTGTGGGAAGTGTGGCGACGTCACTGCCTCCTGCTTATGAGGAGCGGATGCGCGAGGGCGATACTGAGGAGAGCGGCAACGCAACGGGTGAGGAGCAGAGAGATAAGTCGGCGGCTAAGCCAGTGGGCTTTGAGAATGGATCGAAGAAGTCGTGAGGCAAGAATGGGGTGTCCTTAACCTTGTAAGAATGTACTCCTCTTAGATGCGTAGAAGTCGCGTATATCAGCAAAACTTAGTAACGGTCTTGTCTTGAGCTTCGATATTGATCGTACTATATTCCCTTCAACGAGCACTTGAAGAGCTGGCACACCAGGATTTTTAGAACAATGTGTCTTTGTAAAAGCAATGAAATAATATAAATCTTTTTATTACAATCTCTATTCCATTCATGAGTCCAGGGGTTAATGTGAATGTATAAATTAGTAATTTGCTACAATATAGCTTCGAGAATCCGCTAAATCGGGTGACAAGACGGCTATCAATCAATAGAGCCACCAGCAAAAGTTTGCCATGCTTAAGTCTCGCGAGAGGCAGGCGGACACCTTGATCGTGCTACAGCAGCAGGGAGGGCTGACAACCCTCTCTGACCATACCCTTGTCAGTGTCCACAATTCCCATCATGGTGTGCTAGCCTTTAGTTAGCTCAGCAGCTCCTGTTTACACCTATAGAAGAGACTTCCCCCTATTCGTACGCTACGCCTTGGACAACCTGCACGTTCCTCACGATATCACATCACCATAGCGTCTAGTCAAACCGGGCAGGCCTTCAAACGTTATTTTTCATCCCATCCTATGCATAGCCATGACCCATGTTCAAAGGCTCGCCTTTGCAGCCGCGAATGCAGCCGCCCGGGCAACGTGTGCATGGATGTTGCCAGTCGCCCGGTAACGGTGGGGATCCGGGAACGAGTGAAAGGAGATGGGAATGTAAGGGTGGTGGAGCGCGGCGGAGTGTGGAATGGAGCGAGGATTGGGACGTGTGATAGTGTGAGGTTATGGTCTGGTCAGTGGTGGAAGGGTAGTGGGTTGGTGGTACGGGAAGCTGTGTTTTCTGGACCTAAATAGCATTCATGAGGCGGCGGTAGCGAGATGATGTTATGATTTAGAAGGAGTAGCTCTTGGAGAGCACGAGTGAACGTGAACCGTGGAAAGAGTAACGCGACGACGGCTACGTTTATTAAATAGTAAAGAAGGCAAGACCGGCACCAAGAAGTGAAGGAAGTTGCGACCAGGGTTCTGTGGCTCGTGCTTCCGCCGAACGACCTCCGCTCGGATAGCACGATACAGCACGTCACCAGCTAGAGGAATAGTATGCCTGTGGGTATTCTTTTGGTGCCTTTCTTTTCTGTTCAGAAGTAAAATTAGGCCCCGTTCTCTAAAGTCTTCAAACTTTGGTCAAGTTTAGCGCAGTCTGAGGATAAACTATCAGTTTCAAATGTCAAGGGTTATCATGGAACAGATCAAAAATCAGCAGCCTCTCCGTGGGCACATTTGAAGATATCGATATCAACTAACCTTTGAGTTTATGTAGCTAACAATAATGCCCTAAAGAAAGTACCCTCCTAATTTTGGTGTTCCTGAGATTGGCGTGTGAAATATCTCTACAATACCTCGACCTACTTCGCGAAACCCACTTCGCTCCCGCAGCTACTATCCAATCCTCCTAACGCCACCTTGATCTATTTTATACCAAAGAAAAAATAGAGGAAAGGAGAGGAAAAAGAATCACGCGGGCCGCCTCGTAACTTTGGACCACCTCATGGCCATCTCGTTATACGAAACCTCCCCAACCTCGTCATTGTCCATCAGAGATGGCAACAATCAATCCGAATCCAAGTAATTGATTGATCAATTGATTATGTAACAATTCAATCAATTCAATCTGTTTGTATGGATTTTTGCAATCAATTCAGTCACTGCCTCAAAGATTGATTGGATAATTGATCCAATTGATACCTATTTTATAAGGCCATAAGTTTATATGTACGAGTAAGCTCCTAGGCAGTTTTCGGTCGGAATTACGATCTTCCGGAGATGCTCGGGCCATACGATTTTGCCCTGCACCAGCATATCCTCCATAAGAATCTTCTATCTACACCACCACA